>JAOQGN010319697.1:0-22146 GCA_027564295.1 Himantozoum antarcticum
ACAGTTTTTACATAAGGAATACTTTTTATCATATATTTTATTGCAGCAGTACACACTTTTTATTATCACTTTAGTGAGGAGAAATATATACAAATACAAAAATACAAAAAATTGAATTACTAAGTTAAATTATGAGTCAGCCTGCCTGACATGGAAAGTAACTGCATCACACCAATATTCCTGGTACACCAGATACTACCTGGTACACTAGGTACTACCCGGTACACTAGGTACTACACAGTACTGCCTGGTACACTAGGTACCATCTGGTACACTAGGTACTATCTGGTACACTAGGTACTACCTGGTATAGGACTATCTGGTACACTAGGTACTACCTGGTACACCAGGTACGATCTGGTACACTAGGTACTACCTGGTACACTAGGTACTACCAATTACGATATGAAAACATAGCCTAGCTGGTAACTCGTACATAGGTAAACTAATTACTAGACTACAACATTTTGCTGTAACTTTCAAAGGTTGTCAACTGTCAAGGGTGGGAGTTTTTGACAAAGTAACATTCAATTGAGAGCAATCTAAATTTAAGGACTTTTAGCTATAAGCTATTGCCACTCAGTTAATTAATAAGGATTAGACAGCCCAGTCTATGAAATGACATCTTATGACAGGTATATGGCATGTATAAGTTAGTAAGACAAGTGACATGCAGAGCAAAGTGCTAGATAGGTAGATAGCGTATGTAGATGCACAGCGGACATGAGTCAATATATCGATATTCAGTAATTGAATCAAGCTCGTGCCAGATAATTAACATGCATAAGTAATTTGCTATAAGAAGTACTGTTCCACCTTCCAGTTGTTGCCAACGCTTTGATTATAATGGTGAGAAAACAACAGGGTTACCAGAAATGGCTATGCTATAAAAGAGCCAGCTCGATACGCAGAAACAAGAAAAATTCTGAGAACAACATTTGTCCGTGAATTTTCATTTTAGTGAGGCTACAGAACATGGGAACTTCTAGCATTTTGGTATTTTTACATTTGAAGTGGCCAGAATAATTAGTTGTGTGTCTGTAACCAACTTCTCACAGCAAAAGTTGCAATGTGGCCTCATAAAACAAGCATTAGAACCAATGACGGTACACAGCAGTGACGGCACACAGCAGTGATGGCACACAGCAGTGATGCCGGCCATTTGGCAAACAACATAAAACGCGATGGCGTAGGAGGCATCTTGGATATTGATCTACCAGCAAATAGTTTCACCATTTAACTATGGCTGTGCGTAATCAGTGCAACAACAAACTACTAACCAGTTACGCTCAATGAGCTGACAGCATTAGTTGTAGGTGATATCGATAGCACATTTTCTACTGGAGATATTCTGCCTGCTGGCCTGCTACTAGGACTAGACGTTGTACTAGGACTATTTGCTGTGGCAGTCTTGATGATGTGAGAACGCCTGCTTCTAGTTGGAGCGAGCGGAGTTGTCGCCACCTGAGTATTGACTGTACCTACACAAAGATCAGAGGTCGAATGATATAAGGATCAAGGTTATAATATAAAGGTCAATATGTAGAGCAATAAACTATCTAAAATAATTGAAAAGAAACCCAGATTTAAATCTATTCACGATTCCAATTTAGTAAATTGCCAACTTGTGCTACAATGCCTCACTTGCTTTCCGCGTAAGCTGCACACAAAGAATTAATTATAGCAGAATCTAAGACAACTTAAAATTATATATTGACAATGTCTGTAGAGGGGTTTGGTTTAAAATTAGAAATTACCAAAATCGGACTAAAAAATTTAAAAAGGGACAACTCCCCGACTGCCTTGGGGCTAACCAGATAAACTATGAATCTAAAAATGTTAGAGGTTAAGTAAAGAAAGCTATATTATCTTACTGTTATTTGTGGCGGGTGGGGGGTTGACTGTGGCAGATTGGGGGTTGACTGTAGTGACTTTGTCTGTTGCCAAAGTTGATTTGGGGTTGACTGTAACTGTGGCTGGTAATGGGGGTCTATCCGGCTGCTTTGCAGCCAACGGCTTGTCAGGGATCAACCCCAATGTAACCTCAGTGGCAATCTGCATGGGTTGGTGAGTGGTCTCCTCCCCGGTATCATATTCCGATGGATTAGTAGAAGGTAGGGTCACCGGGTTAGCATTTGCAGATGGCGAGCTTGCTAGATTGGCATTATCTGCCTTCCTGTCAGCTTTAGCAGGCTCAGTTGCCGCTCTAAATTGAGATACATGCAAGACAGAATCAGTAGAGCTTTGTTTGATTTTGTCAGTATTAGTAGCAACTAAATCTTCTCTGGAATGTATACTAGTGTCACTGGGTATAATCTCCTCTTTACTGTGAGATTTTAGAAGGTCTGAAGTTTGCATTAAAATATTAGCACCATTGTTATGCACAGGAGAATGAATTTGTTGTTCGGCTCTGTTGCCTGCAACTTGTTCAGAAGATTTTGATTTTGTACTTTTAGATTGCAAGTCAATATGAGATTCTGTAGAGATGTCTGTTCGCCCTTGGGTATTGGTAGTAGTAGTGGTATACGAAGACGGCGTATCTTCTACTTTTGGACTATCCTTGCTAATACCGGAACAATCTGTTTTGTCTTTACCTGCAGATGCTAACGCCTGAAGCTTTTCCAGTCTAGCCTTCACTGCAGCATTTGGAGATGAACTCGACAATTTTGCCGAGGCTCGAAGTTGCCGTAATTTACTGATTCGTTCATCTAAGTCGACGCCTACACTGACTGCACGAGGCATTGGATTTTTAGTCAAAGCCGAATTAATAGGCTTAGATCTCAACGTGACTTGTTGACCTTCAGTTTTAGGAATGTTTGTCGTATGCTTCTTAGCAGCAGAGGTATCAGCGGTTTCATGTAATGGTTCCATAGCTGGCTGTGACATCATCCGATTTGGAGCACCAATAAGATTTCTCTTTGACAACACTGATTTATCCTGTAGTTTCCTCTGCCACTCTGGCCTGGTATCTGTTGGAGTACTGGGAGTAGAGGGCAAGGAAGTCGAGGGCTTCTTCAGGCCATTACTAATGAGTGACATGGGTCGCAGAGGTCTCACAGATTCTTCAGAGCTCTTGGGTGTGGAAATCAAAGCACTTGCAGGCCTGTCAGGTGTACGAGTATTTCTTTTATAGCATGATCTGTGGTATAGTTTACCGTCCACTATATGTTTCTCTATAAGGTAGACTTTGCCATCACAAGTAACACATATATCAGAGCCAGTGGTAGCCTGTAATCATAGAGATAAGATTACATCTAGCTAATAGTCATCTCAGTGGGCATCGAGAGAAGACGGAGAACAGGGAAAGAGACAATGAGTCATGCGACAGTCGTGCACAGATAAGCGTCTCTGTAATTGAACTTTCGAGTTGCAAAGGACATTAGAAATCTAGTTAGTCACAACTAGCAGCATTGTCAGAGTCTAAAGTGCATAAGTATGACAATATAATTAATAGTTACTGGAATTTATCAACTATACATGTAAAAAGTATGCTGGTGTAGATAAATGGGCCACCGTTGTGTTAAACCATATATTATACACACATACTAACAATCACATTATATAAAATTAAGAAAAACACCTGATTATTTCAACCCGATTCCAGAGAAACGATTTCTCTGGACCTGACGTAGTTTGATAAATGACAAGGCGATTTGTCAAGGACAATGTCACCGTAGTCACGGGTGCCCATAAGTTATGTTCTATGATGATTTAAAAGATATGCAATATTGGGAAATCCGCACATAAATATACCTAATGTTAATATTAATTATTAAAATAATTGCATGAACTGGTTCCTGTGACCACCAGATCTGAGAGATCTCAACTTCCTGATAGTGTACTGACCGGGACCGGATCTGCGTTCCTGTTTGCATCAATAGCTGGCTTCCTCTTAGACTCAGGACTTCTCATTGTAATAGATCGTTGTACGGGGGTAGAGTGTCTCTTCGGTGCCGTCTTGATACCAGGTCCACCAACTAAAGTAGCAAAACATGTACCACAGTTATACAGTACTACTAACAGTTAATGGATAAAGTTGGAGGAGTTGTCTGTCCTCTTGACTTTTCCACGCATACCAATGCTTAAATCAGAACTGTGTTCAACTGACATCAATCTGTTGAACTCTTACTAAGTTTAGCTTACACTTAGCAGTACGTCTGCTGGGTGCCCATATAGCAGATCAGCAGACTATTCTACAGCTTAGCGAAAGGAAGGTCCATATGAAAATAAAACATTTAAATTTTGTGGAGTCAAGGAAGCAGATTATAGTGAGTAGTCTACATGACATTTCACACAATTACTGAGTACAATCAGAAACAACCCCATGGACTTGCAACATGACTCTGTGATTAGTTATATTTACTGCCATGAAAATTGTTGAATAACAAAACCGTCGGCTGGAATCTGTTTCTCAATCGCTATTTATTTCAAGCACCTGGAAGTGGACGATGTGTACTGGTAGCTGGAGATGATAAAATTAGCACAACAAATCAGTGGTGCATTCAGCTGTATTGGAGTACATTGTGTCATAAGGACGCTGATTCAATATTTCAGGATTAAAAGATATCTTACATTCCCATGTGATTACAACTACCAGTCGATCTACCAGTAGATCGGTATGAATAACTTCACAAATATTATATTATTAGTTTAAATATTTCAGATGAAAATAGCTTACGCCCATGCTAATTATATGCATACTTAAATATCCCAATGTTTTCGTTGTCACTCAAATGTACGATATCTTTGAGACATTGATACAAAAGTTAACAGAATATTTCTGCTCTGGTGCCGTTTGCTGTTACAAATACAAGACTTCAAGTCAATCAACCAAATCCCTCAAAGATTTCCCAAGTAGTTGCAATGCACTGCTTGGCAGAACCTAGGTTTGGAGCAGGAATTGTGTGTTAAGAGCGTCGAAAAAGGAAACTCTGTCTGCCTGCTATTATTATACATTATTATACTATGATTTGGAAGAAGTTAATTAATTCACCAATTAATCACAGATGACATATCATTGTAATGTACATGAAGTCACAAACAAGTAAGTGATTGGGAAAAAAAGTTGTCAGATTCAATCCTCCCAGCCCGACTGGACAGTTTCCGTACTCAGCTAAAGGATCTAGCAACGTGTCTCTATTATACTAGTCAACTAACACCATACTTTTATCTGATATTGTTTCGGATAAAAAGCATTAAGATTAAAACGACGTGGCAATAGTTTGCGGCTTCAATTTTTTTTGTTCAAATTTTCAGGAAGCCGAATGCTAAATTTTTTTCCAATTTTCTAAATATTCAAGTTAAAAAAAACCCATTCAAGATTTTGCACTGATCAATAGAAGGAGGTATTGCCGGCTGACATTGGCTGCTGACTAGCTAAGCCTAAGACATGTCCTAATGCCGTGCTACAATCGCATTGGCTGGCAGTTTGGTGGACAAATTCATTTATAGGTTCAACATATATTATTATCAAATTGCTGAATTTCATTTGTGATAAAATTTGATACAATTCACTTGTTGAACAGGTTGTGTATTTGTTGATAGCAAATTTCAATTTAGCAATTATATTCTGTGACATATTTAGGAATTTGACCAACACTTCATGTCCAATCAAATTGACCTATCACAAAACTTTGAGCTTACAGCAGTGATGCAAGTCTTTATTTATTAAACATGGAGTGATGGATCAAACTGTTGGATAGCAATTAATAGTAGTATTATTGTTGTAGGCCTACCAGATGCCATGATATTAGTCATTCAGACCACAAACAAAATTGGTATCATTTAGAAATACCCTAGCTGCTCACCATAGCCTAATAGTCTATATGAGCAAGGAGCCCTGTAGCAAAAACCTCCATAAAATCCAAGCAAACTAAAATCTCAAGCTATTACTTTTCACGGATTGATTTGTAGATGGCCAAATGATTACACCACAACAATTCAAGTAATGGTTTATAAGAGCTAATCATCTAAATAGCATTAGAATTTGTGAGTTGAGAAGTTGCACGTTGTTGTGACACTCCACAGCGACCAGCAGGGCAGATGTGTTAGAATGATATAAGATCTTTCACCACCAACACATCAAGCCACCTGAAGCAGAACTAATGGTAGTGGTTATGAGTTATATTTCCTAGTATATTGCTAAAAATACATTCTGCTATCTTTTATAGCATCTGCTGGCAGCAAGACAACCATATCCAAAACCTGTCCCATATCCCTAGTTGCCAACTTAGTAGCCCAAAGTCAGTAGAATAGGCTATTTAGTTAATACATATATCTGTACTAAAATGACTAAGAAATGGAGACACTAACAAAAAGTCATTTAAATGTCATTACCACCCATTTGCTATTAATCAAAACTCCACAGCTTAAGATTGCATCTAAGAGTGTTGGTGAGTAATAGAACTTTACATTGATCAAATCTGGCCCAGCTGTCTTCTCTGCAGGTAAATACAAAGTTGTATATAATACATTGAATGCTTACCTGGCTCCTTGTCCCTGAAGTAGTTGTGTAGTTGGGCCACATATGTAATGATGCTCAGCTTGTCTGGGGTCTCTAGACGTACCATGTCCTCGGCATCCAGCAGAGCCGGGACACCCAGACCTTCTGCCACCTCAAACGCCTTATACAATACAGAGACACATGCTAATTGGTGGATACTCATTGTTAACAAAGCTGTGATTGGACACGACTGGAAATGTGGCAAAATGGATATAACAAAAAGGAGACCACACTATGCTGTCAGGTGCTGCAGGAGTGGCGCTTTTCAGCTCAGATTAGATCTAAGACTGGCGGTTGGGGTTTGGTACGAGAACGCACTATGAAGATGACAACTTCTCAGCCTATATTTTCTTCGACATGTAGATCACTGACTGCAAGTCCTGCACTAAACTCATAATTTATGCAGTTGCACAGTATAAGTGTATCATATTGTGAGAAGGTGTAACCAACAGTAAATCTTGCTTCACTCATCCCGATATATTTCACAATTTCAGAAAATATGTTACACAAAGGTAAGATGCTGCATATCAAAACATTGTCAGTTTATCAAGTGAGCCTGTAGTGACAACGGATTGATATAAAGATACTGTATTGAAATATTCATTGTGCCATTGTATGAAACAGCCAAAGGTGAACCTAACACAGTATTTACACAGCTGACTAGGACTATACTAAATACCTACCACAGCTGACTAGGACTCCCCTATTACCTATCACCTGCCACTGCTTAGTCAGCTGTTGTGGTAGGTAATAGTGTAGTCCTAGTCAGCTGTTGTGGTGGGTAATAGTGTAGTCCTAGTCAGCTGTTGTGGTAGGTAATAGTGTAGTCCTAGTCAGCTGCTGTGGTAGGTAATATAGTGTAGTCCTAGTCAGCTGCTGTGGTAGGTAATAGTGTAGTCCTAGTCAGCTGCTGTGGTAGGTAATAGTGTAGTCCTAGTCAGCTGCTGTGGTAGGTAATAGTGTGTAGTCCTAGTCAGCTGCTGTCGTAGGTAAGGATCATTACTCACCAGTTCATTGTTCTCAAATACATTCTCTTTTGACAGCGACTCATAATCACTACAATATCAGAAGGTGATGATTACGGAGCATTAGTTTGCAGTAGTGAGACAACAATATTTTAAAGAAATTTGAAATATGGACACCCCTATAGGAGTTGTGCACTGCCATTGTGTATGGCGAAATGGCAGACGGAATTATATTTGAATAACTTTCGAAGAACTACTATCTAGAATGTTCTACTTGTATACAGGATGATGTACATCGACCAATCCAAGTACAGGAAGCGAGGCGCCATAGTATGAGTCGACGGAGGTGTAGAAATGCTAATAGTATCCCGGCATCTACTGAATTAATCGTGATATTTCCACATAATGCATCACTACAGGGCAGGAACTCGGCAATTTCCGAAACATGGTAATTAGGTCAAATGAGGCTGACAGCGGTTGGCCGTGACAGTGACAGTCAAAGGCTGACAGTGACTGTGTGAGACAATTATGTAACTTTCATTAGATCAAGTTTAGTCACATAAACCAGGCAATCTGCTATTCCGTCAACTTATACTCTATAAATTCACAATCTTCTAGAGAAGAAATAAGGATTAATGAACAAAAGAACGATGATAAACAGGAGAACCCAGCAGCTGAGAAGTGCAGTGAATGATAGTAGATAGTTAACTACATCAAGTTGATAATTAACTACATTAAATTGATAGTTAACTATATGTAGTTGATAGTTAACTATGTGTAGGTGATAGTTAACTACGTGTAGTTGATAGTTAACACGTGTAGTTGATAGTTAACTACGTGTAGTTGATAGTTAACAAGTGTAGTTGATAGTTAACTACGTGTAGTTGATAGCTAACTACGTGTAGTTGATAGTTAACTACGTGTAGTTGATAGTTAACTATGTGTAGTTGATAGGTAACTACATGTAGTCGATAGTTAACTACATGTAGTTACTAATTCAGTAATTTGTCACGATAGTGGCAATCAACCCAATTACAACATTTCACAATCACATGTCTATGCCATTGCTTATCATCTCATGTAGTAAAACAATAGCTAACATTGTCTGACAATAATAAAATACTATACTAATTTATAGAAGTTTGAAACTGGAGAACAATGGGTTAGGTTGTAACTTGACCTGACATACCAAAACTATTGATGTTTAGGTTCAGTAACAGATATAACAGATAGCATTTAGAGATGATGCCTTACTTCATAAAGCCTCAGGTATCCATGCATGTCATTAGTATTAACAGTAGATGTTTGGAGTTGCCCTCTCGTGTCACTAGCGAACACGCCTATGATACTGCATGAAGGGTATACTATGTTTGGAGTTGCCCTCTCGTGTGACTAGCGGACACGCCTATGATACTGCATGAAGGGTATACTATGTTTGGAGTTGCCCTCTCGTGTGACTAGCGGACATGCCTATGATACTGCGTGAAGGTATACTATGTTTGGAGTTGCCCTCTCGTGTGACTAGCGGGCACGCCTATGATACTGCATGAAGGGTATACTATGTTTATTTCACATTCGATCTCATGAAAGATAAATTGTAGATTGTATTAAAGTTGTGGGCTGACTACGGGGACAATCTGACTGACTACGCTGACAATCTGGATACGATGGTACATGAAGGCCAAGATCGCTCGTCTCTATGTACACTCGATCACTCTAATCACCTGAAAGGGCAACTCCCAACTGTTGCGATGCTATGACATGTATCCGGATATCAGCCTTTAGCTAAAGTGCTTTTTCGTCCAGTAGGTCTTATCAAACATTTAGCCACTTATAATTATTACACACTTGCTTGAACTATGATAAAATAAAATAAAAATATACCAAAAATAAAATTAATATTTGGGATAGTATTCACCAAACCAAGACAAATTACTATGTAAATATCGCTCTCAATTTGACAAAAGATTCATTTGGATTCCCGATATAGACATGTCCGATTTGTTAATTCCCAATATATTTTGTACATGTTGGAATTCTACTATGGCACACCTAATGAGCAGTGTTATCTACAGTATCTCTACCTAGACCCTCTAGAGGGTCTAGGTAGAGACCCTCTAGAGCTCAATCTATCATAATTTATCTCAGCTAAGAACGCTAAGTGTCAATTAACTTCAGCTGAGCGGCTAAAAGGAGATATTAAAGAGAAACGGCTTGTAATAAAATTTTACACTTCAAGCTGGTGGAAAACTCAAAAGTCAAGTAACAAGTTGTGGTTCAGTAAGCTAATTGGCTATTAACACATCACCACTAAGTGAACATTGCATAATGACTGAGATTAAGAATCTTTCAATGTGGGTGTGGCTTTCAATGTGGGTGTGGCCAAGGAGTTTACTTTCACAAGTCAAGCTCAAATGCTGGGAAGATAATGCCCAGTAATAAGTTGAAACTCTTGGGTCACCATAGGTCAGTATCAGAGGTCAGCATCAGAGGTCAGTATCAGAGGTCAGCATCAGAGGTGCACTAAAGTTGTTAATTTTGACTAACTCGTAAAACATAATAAGTGCTTCCTGATCCCACTTCTATTACAACTTCTACTCCTTTGGATAGCGTCGTCACTGACAATCTGCATTTAGCAGGATAATCATTAAACCATTTTCCTTCCACACGCGCAAAGTGAAGTGCGTCGCAATACCCCAATCCATCAATTTAGTGATATATATGCTAAAATAAGGACACGCTTCCCTTACTATAATTACATACTATATTATGAGGTAAGACCGCAGGTAGATGGTACCAAGTGATCTGATCACAATCCAGGACTATAATTAGTGTCTGCTAGGACTTACTAATCTCTATGATTCATACAGTAGGCCTACAGCTCCAATATGCCCTGGATGTCATAGAACAATCTCATAGATTATTATATAGATCTACATTCAAATACGCATAGTATTCGCTAAAGCGTAGGACTTTGTCATCTGTGGTACAATAAAATAGGATATTTGTCAAATATCACCTGAGCCAGTGTCTTGCTTTTGTCGAATTAATTATCCTATAATTAATATTATTTAGCAATCAGCTTAAACATAAAGTAATAGTAATAAATTTAGTTGGCCATGTATATGGTTCTTAAAAGCTAATGCAATAGTAGCCAATCGAAGGGAATCTTCTGGTGTCAGTTGTGTCTATGTCTGTGTCTATGTCTGTGTCTATTGTGTAATTTTAATTTCTTTATTAGACCATGAAAAACTAACCTTCAACACAGTTATGTGCAACAATGTGGTATTTCTAAGTTCTAAGATTACAGTCAGGGTTTTCAGCTTGGGACGTAATTGCACGTTATCAAGACAAGTTGACTACTTCTCCACCTGCATTTTATTACCAACTGCGGAAAGCCTGCCTCCACATCCATCGATATTAAAACTGCGGGATCGAGCTTAGTCTATTGTACAATTCTGGTCAACAGAGACATCTAGTACATACTCAGTCTATTTTGGCCTGGGCATATCTGGCCTAGAGCTATATAATAACTTTACACCATTGATACATCTGTGGCTCAACAAATAGAGTGTAGTGAGTGAAATTGGCATGCAGCAAGTAGCTTGCTGTAACCATGTTAGATTAGATTAGCTTTATCTGATGTTTGTGACCAGCTAGATGTAAAAGCATCTTTGGTTTACAGGCTAGTCAGTGTCAGTGAGTGGAGTTGGATAGAATAGGGTGCGTCCGTCCGCTGCATCGATCTATTGTTTAGCCTAACAATAGATTAAGGATGACCCAAGACTCAAAACAGAGTTGTCTGCTCAAACGAGTGTCAATTAGAGTCCCCATCTAATAGGTAGCTCAGTGTAATATATACAACTGTACACAATCAGCTGCTATTAATAATAGCCACCACAAGTATATGTTTCAACTAGTCCCTGAACCAATAATAATAATAATTTTGCTCCTGGACAAGAATTTAAATTTTGATAGTAAGCTAATTAAATAGTAGAGCTAATCTAGCAAAACTCACTCAGAATTGGTGACATCATATTAACTCAGATCAAAGCCACTTGGTTTAAGTTTGTTTGTTTGACTTTGTATTGATTTAGGTTGCAATTCAATAGGTGAGGTGGGAAAACCCACCTGGCCTCCGGTATTTTACCTGCTGATCAAAATGTGGGGAGTAACTTTAGAGTTAAGATTCTCTGTTAAGAATCCAAGGATTCTTAACAGAGAAAATTTTACCGCAGGGTGATCGAACCCAGGATCTCACGATCCAGGTACCACGATCTTCACCGGGTAAGTAGGAGTATAATGGTCCACATCGCAATGTTTAATTCGGTCCCCCCCCCCCAGTCCGAAGCTCGCAAGTGACACTATTATACCATACGACCGCGTAGACCTTGCCAGTAGTGTGACTTTGAGACGCCGAACTATGAAACATTAGAGGGGCTTAAAGACTTACTTGTATTTTGACACCTCAACTAACTGAAAAGCATACAAGGGCATGTGAAGGGCATCCAGTGCTTTATGCGATGTAGGGTGCGATTCACCGATTTGAGGTTGCAAGGCCGAAGATCGCCGAAGTGTGCTTGTACCCAGTGACCAGGCGGTAATAAGTTATGTTCACCGCTTAGAAGTTACTGTCTAACAGTTTCATAAGCGAACTAATTATAACTATCATTATTATTATAAGTGTTCATTCAGCATTGACAGATATGTTACTGCTGTACTTTCAAAGCATGATTTTCCTACTTTCCATCAGTAAACGTATTTCCTAGCAATTTTATTTTATATCTTGCTATAGCTTGCTGCTTGCTTGCTGCTGCTCTGGCTATTTATCCTTTATATTTTATACGGATTTACCAGCTCTCGAGGCAGGCGGCTCTAGTAACCAACAAATTGATATTATTCATAGTTTGCTCGTTTGAAGCAGAAGGCATTGCTCTAGTAGTACTGTAAACAGATTAAAGGCAGGCAGCACCCATTGACTTAAGATCTAGGAGCATTTTACATAATATAGCAGCCATTTGTGTTTGTTTGTCATTCAGTCTGATTCATAACAATAAGGCATGTAAGCAGGCCATTCAACTTCCTATGTTATATAATACAATGACTCCAACCAAGATATGCGTAGTCCAAGTGTGTCACCAAATATGTATCCGTTGTCGGGTAATGATATAGTATTATTTACCAACAGCCGTAGTCAACACAACTTTAGAACTCAAAGCTAAGTGTAATGTATATTATGTAAAATAATCATAAGAATTGATTGAGTCCATGGCTAACAAACAAACATTCATTCATATTTTCCTTACAATGCTTTCAGTTTCCGAAAAGATTAAGATCCTTTGTTGAATTAGTGCTCATACGTAATTGTATTGTAGTAGTGGACAATGTGCATGGAGGCAATAAGGAGAGTGACTAATTCCGGCACAAGACAGACAGACGCAGATTATTACTTTACGAATTTATTGTTACAGTGCTTAGCGAGCCCCGGTAAAGATATAAGTTTGAGGAACTAAAAGGAATGCATTCAACTCTACCTAACATTCAGCATAACCACATCTCGTAACACTCGGGAGTTGCCACAACAGGGAAAGGAATCACTAGTGGACGTCGCAGTGTTACACATATTAGATCACACGACGGACTCACATCGCCAGACATAAATAATTTACTGTTCATACTCCTTTTCCTTTGCCAACTAGAAGTGCGTTTATGTAGCTAACCGAAAATAACTTATTCTATAGTTTCTACAGTTCAAATAACAATAACATGATACGTGGCTTCCTTAACCACAATCCCCAGTTTTAGCCTTTTATATAACATTTATACAGCATCTCAGGCTCTCAGCTATATAATTTAACACTGGCCAAGCCAAAGTACAAGCTAGACTCTTTTACTATAACTAACTACCAGCTGTATCGGATGGCAATGCTATGAGCTCATGAGTAGATATACTTACACTACCAACACTCTACAGTTGTAGGTTACTACACTTACATCAGGTCCGGTCTGAACTTATGTATGAGAGCACAGAAAGCCAGACCATCTCTCCAGGAGCTGGTCATGTTGGTGATCTCCACATCACGGTATCCTAGCACACGGTTCCTGCACCAAATCTGTAAGGCCTTCACTTTACCAATGCCAGCCATAGCGAACCAATCCGTACAACCCTACAAAGTACAGCATAGGCTTACACTTTATATTCAGCTGTGTAAATTATCCATAAAAACACCTGCCAATAAAAGGTTTTTCAATATTACTAAATACTGACCAAGCATACATGATCCATTAAGTAAAAATAGTTTTCATATGTCATTGCTAATTGGTGATGGCTTGAAATCAATGTAGGCCTACCCATGCTTTCAACAGTTTTCACAGAATTACGGCTTCTTACTCCGACTGTTAAGTGATAATCATGTCAAAGGAGTATCAGTAGCTAAGCCTGGTGCAAATATTAGCAGTAACTAGGTCTGGTCTCTATGATACGCTCAGAGTCTATCAAACGATGCTATCCGTAGAAACACCGATATCATGTGCTAAATGACGCAAAATATCCTTCTTCATGTTTAATTATCAGATGTATTGGAGCGAGCAACACGCTTGAGAATAACTTCACAACCAGAGGTATAAATGTGACACTCAAGTCAAGTATCTGTTGAATAAGTCATGAGTTTGGGAGTAAAACTTGGATAGGTACTTGCATTTGACAGCAGCTATACTTCCTATGAACACGTGAATAATGCCATGCAAAAAATGTACAAATAATGCTTTCCTTGTTTACCCGGTCGTAGGCCTACCACTATCCTACTACGACTCTGTTCGTAGGCCTACCACTATCCTTCTACGGCTCCGGGTATAGACATGATGAATATTGCTTGATGGCTTTGATGTACATCTTCATTACAGTTCATACTCAGTTTCTAGCTCATTGGTGGAGGAGGGTGCGAGCAGACGTTGGGTAAGGTCAACACCAACGGGCTAATTATATTTTGTTCAATGGGAAATAACAATAAATTATAGCTCAATCTATCACATTGGCATGTTGTGGTTTCTCTAGTGTTCCAACACTGGATGAAATATTACCCCAGCCTAAATACCGAGTCAATCTATTTAAATAAAGCTGACAAATTGAGAAGGATTAGGCCTAGGCAACAAATACATATTCTCTTCACTGGCTGGTAGTTTAGTATAAGTGATTAAAGAGTGGGAGAAAAGAAAAAATACAGACGAATGTAGAGATCGGTGAAGAATGGTGAGAGTGGCGAGAATGGTGAGAGAGTTGGACGAGAGAAACGGATATAAACGAAAGGACGGGAGAGCCAACTATAATACAATCGGTCCAATATGAGAAAGCGCAGTAAAGATTGGCATTCGCTCAACACACGGCTGTTTGTTTATAATGTTTTAGGTGATAAACCAATAGCTGAGCTAGTTGAGGGAAACCCGCTTGGCCTCTGGTATTTCACCCGCTGATCAGAACACAGGGAGTAAATTTAGAGTTAAGAATCTTGCCCAAAGAGTTTTGAACATAGAAATAACCATTTGACCATCTCTGCAGTAGCCCTAACTATCTCCCTTGATGTCCTTGGTAACGGAGTCTCGTACAGCTCCATAAAATCTCTTCCAGGGAAAATATGCACCCATATTCACATGTATTATCCATTTTTCAATTCTAGAGAACTTAATGATATTATAAGTTTGTCTCCACCTTTGTTTCTAGGTTGCTTTGTAGCAAAATAGGAAACACATTAAATTAGATAAGAACATGGAAGTTATACTCGATTAGGCAACTTGGTAGTTGTACGCTACAATCAGATACGCCTTTAGTATAAATGAAATTTCTATGTCCATATGTTTGATAATCCAATGTCGTTTGCAGGCAGCCAGTATCTGCTAATGTCATTAGTGCTGTAGCGGTCCATTTCCAAGACGTAATCTGCATTTACACAAAAAATGTTATCTACATTCACACCAAGGTTTCCTCTACAGAAGATTACCCTCAGATTATAAAAAAATAGTCCCGTATCATAATTTCCAGGGTACCCACCCTTTTAGCATGTATGTTATATAATCCTATCCAATTAAGTTTTCAGAGTTTCAAAATGTTGTAGTTACCAAAGCTATAACGAATTAACACAGATTAACCATCACCAAGTTGAGTAGTTTGGAAAGATGATAAAATGGAACAATGTGAGTAAGTAGATACAATTAGTAGACTAGGACTTCGGTACAAGGAAAGCTAGGTCTATTATACTACATACGACGGTCTAGTGGTAGTAGAGCTACAATTAATGATATCTAGCCCTACTTAGTGTCTGGCACAATTGCTCCTGCTCCACTTTCAAAACCAAACCTTTGCCACGTCAGTCATCAGGATTATTCCTCTAAATTAAGTGACAAAAATTCAGATTTCAAAATTTACCTCCTTGTTCAAATCAAGCAGTTCATGCACAAGATGCACAATTATGTCAAATTAGAACAGTCGATAATAAAAGATAATCCAGTAGGTATTTTCTAGATCCGATAATAGTCTAATAGATACTTACCTTTCAGTTAACAGGTAATATATAGAAGCAGATGGTGTTGAAGTAAATACTAAATGCAGTCTTTATTCCACTGTGAGCTCAGATCAGGAAATGCATCACTACTGTACTTTACCACTTCAGTCACCTGCATACAATGAGCAACAAGTCGAGGTGTAACTGGTAATAAGATGGTCTCATTACACTCCCCAATGTGTAGACAATAACTGTTAGACAGTTAATCATTAGGCTGAGAAATCACGCAGGCAGAAACTTGACTAAAACTTAGTGTGTGGTGACAGGACACCCAAGTTGCCATAGCAACAAAATAGCTGTGCACAATTTAATGGGCACACGTTGGTTGCTATGTTATGAATGGTATGAGGTCATGTAAAGGTGATGACGACAGTACATAGCAGGTTTCCATGAGGTGAAATCCCAAAGTTGTGTTATGAAACAAATACTTAGTCATTTATTCTGTAACATCTGCAAATACTAATAGCAAATATTGTATACAGCATATTAAAGTAATTATATTGCTACAGTTATCAGTTCCTCTAATTTATCTTGACACTGATATTGGGCATGAAATGTACTTCCTTATAGAGTAAGTTAAAGTCAAAATTAAGAATTTTAATGCTGTGGTTACGTAAAGAGTTCGAAAAGTCATAATATAAATTACACTTTCTCTAATGGAAACCAGTTGCCACCTGCAAGCCAACTCAACTCCAACGTCAGCAGTACATTATATCCAGTTATAAGACTAATATCAATTAAATTCATGGCTTAACAGTGCAGACCAATAATATCTCTCATACTGCTTTGATATTCTGCATCATAGCCCAATGATCGAGTAACAGCTTCGCAGTAATACGAATGGTTGGAGTGGAGCAAAGCCCACCATTTTTTCTGCAAGTAAAATATCACAGTATTGATCAGTGGCTTAGCTTTGTTTTGAGGGAATAACCCAACAAGAGTATGTCATATTCTAGAGTTTATCATCTCTCTGTAGGCCTTTGCATAATATGGCTTATTACTTATTAGTTCAACCAAGATGCACAAACAGCCACTATAGTATGAAAATAATCCAAACTCTGATACGAGTTAACGGTAATGTGGTTACCCAAGAGCTTTGACGATGTATGCAAGCGATTAAATGTTCCCAACAATATCAAAATAGTTGCAAAGGACAAACAAAATGCTCATAGCTATTAGTATCGTGATATTACCGTATATAGCTGATGATCCAGCAATACCGACATGGGATGTCGGCATAATAAATACAGCTGGCCACTTGATATCTGTTCACTCACAGCACCTTTGCATCAACCTAAAATGCAATAGAATTGCAGGCATGAAAATTATGTTATTTAGTAGATTATAGGATTTGAAATATCGGTAAATTTCCTTCTTGGTTCGGTCAGCACCTTAGATTAAGATCCACATTACCGGTTTGGTACCCCAAACCCAAACCTCAGATATAAGACTAAAGTCAAGGTGACCAATCTGAAAAGGAACTGCACCAATGACTATACCAAGACGATACAGTCAAGCTAAAAACCGTCATCTGATCAGTAGTTATCTCCCGCTTGTCCCGTGGTGAGTTCTCAAAAATGATGTGTAAAAGCAACAACATGTCGATGTTCCACGGCCTTCAACGAACAGCTGCGGCACACACCTCATATAAAAATTGTCACCTCCAGGTGAAGAGAGGACAAATCTGGCCGTATAATGCTTCTCTACTGTTCAGTGTATCGTCTTGGTATAGTCGTTGGCTATAACTGTTTTAACCACATTACAAAAACAAAAAAGATAATTCTCGAAATAATATAGAGCTCAAAAGTACTTTAGATATCACTATTTATTCATCAATATGGTTTTATATGAAATGTAGAGCATTTTAAAACCTATTTCGTCAGCCTAGAACATAACATCTAGCGTTGTAGTGGAGTATAGGATGGCGCAAGATTGCGTATTGATAATGAACGACTCATATATGACTAAAGGGAGTGCAACTCCTTATATCCATTGCAATTTTCTCTAGCCCTCCTTATCCAAATGCGTCCGGTGGGCTGATAACTCTAGCTAGTACAATATGCTACAGTGTACTGGTATGCAATAATCTTATCTCTACATGTAATGATTGGTTATTGATAAAGATAGATCATGCAGATTCACGTAGAACAACAGAATATTACTAACGGATTATACCAGGTCACTGGCAAGATACGCAAATGTGTAACTCTTGGGACTCAGTGGGTGCATAGTACTATATTCACCTGTAATGATTTAATAACGAGCCATTCATGCTCAGTTGTTTGTTTAAAAGAATAATTTTACACTTCATTGTTTATACTTTATACTAAACTGAGCTGAAAGTGATAGTTATAATAACATTTTATGAATTTTATGAAAATGTGAATACTGGTAACAAAACTATATTGCTTCTATTAGTGATTCTGCATCCATGCAGCATTAGATGATTTAGATTTAGAGCAGGTTTAGATGATATTTTAAATAATTTACAAGTAGGGCTACATTGAAAATCGAGAATCGAATTGAGAATCGAATTGAAAATAGAAAAGTAAAAAGTTGAGATAATCACAATAATATATCTCAACCAAACAGAGCAGCCAAAGTTACAACCAAATAGAGCAGCAATTTTAAAAAAAGAAACAAAATAATGCTATCCAAAGCTACATTCAAATTAAATAATGAATAATAATTTATATTTTTTGGTCTTCTATCCCTGATGAGTTACGAAATAACATACTTTTGTATATTTACGGGCACACAAATAATCGAATCGTTTGCAATCGAAAACACTGGAAATCAGAATTGAAAAAATAATTTGCATTTTTCTTAATCGTTGCATGTCTATATAGTTTACAACGTATTATACACACTTTACACGCTTTACACACTTTACATACTTTACACACTTTACACACTTTAACAGACTTTACATGCTTTACTAACTGCACCATCCTAAGGTATACTCTACACATACTATTGTCTCATAGACATATAGTGTGAGTACTTGAGATAACAATCTATCAGATCATTACAAGGACATGATAAAACAGGAAGTTAGTCTGATGTCAAAGTATAGCATCAGAAGCGGCCACTCTGGAAGCTTCTGGAAGCTGAAGCAAAAGTCAATAACTCACTCATTGACAAGGCAGTAAATGACCGAGCTATATTAGCTATCTGCTCTGTATCGTATGATATTTAACCTATAAATGTTAATGTATATCAGTCTCATTGTATATTAATCAAAATGAATTAATTTTTTGGTGAATTCTACACAGTTTGGTATCAATTAATATTTTCATGTATGCTACATCACCTTAGCAATACATTCTCAAATAGTTGCCACCAACTTCCATAAAATGGAGTGTTTGAAAATAGCATATTATTTTGTCTTCATTAGAGGTATGGCAGATGGTAATTATGTCATATTTCCCCACAGCAGTTTCTCCATCAATATAAAATAGTGTACTGGAAGTGGCATTTGTTTTCAAGATCAGATGCAGAATTGCAGTAATTAAGTGTGAGCTGGGAGGTACTATGGCCCAGGAACTATGGGCAGCATACATGTAGTTATCCACTTGGTAAATAGAGTAAGCAACAGAATAAGAATATTTCTACTTAGAGAAAATAGTAACACTAGGACTTGAACCTGGGCCCTTTGCGACACAGCGCCTAGCACAGTGGCAGGCGATTGCATCCACTACACCAACCTTAAAAAGAGGGATGCAAAGAGCCCGGAACAAAGTTTCAGTCTATGAGTTTTCTACTGTTTTTTATGAAGTTAGAAAGTTACTGTTGGAAATTGCCGAACTTAGTGACATTTTCTGTCGGCACTATTTAAATGGAGGATGGTTGCAGTAAAATGGCTGACCTAACACTCACCTTTTGACAATCCTGACAAACTTTGAGGTTCAATTTAAATGTTGAAAACCTATTGCCACATAGAAAGCATGTGTCTTTACTGCCATTTCCACGGCAACGGGATTTCAAGCAATGGTATTGGTAGACCAGCGTCCTACAATCCACGATAATAAGAGAGGTGTTTGTATACCAGTGAGTGCTTGCATAGTCTACTTTGAGCAGCTAGGCCTAGGCAGCACCAAGTATACAAATACAGAAATAATTCGCTATTCCGGACTCATGGAAGTCCGGACTCCTGCATGCAATGCTATGAAATGCAAAATAAACTCTTCCCTAAAGTTGCATTCCATGTTGCATTCCATGAGTACCTGTATGATAAATGGGACGACTCATTCATCTCATTCATCAATTCACATTACTATTTATCCTGTTTCACGTTTAATTTATGTATTTATTCAATACAAATTATTTTAACGAGACCATTTGCAATGCATACAATGTGTACTAACAAACTTATTATGATGATGCAAACTACAAAAAAATGAGAAAACAACAATATGTGAAATATCAGTGAATCGAAATTGGAATAAAATACAGAAAGTTTCGCGGAATGTTTGCCGTGCCCAAAGTTGTTAGTAAACAACCCAATTCAAGTTGCAGCTTCTATGACACCATAGGTGATTGGATGGCCAAGTCGTGGAGGGTGGAAAGATCTTACAAAACCTGTAGTAGTCCACTTGTTTACTCCACATCTCACTAGCCAAGTCCGGTAAGGACATATTCTTGGCAGTCCACGGGGTGTCCAAGCAAAGCATCTTACACAACAGATTTCAAAGTATAGCCTTAATGCTTATAATCTGTAGGTTGGTAGAACGAGTAGGCTTATTTGTTTCAGTCAGTCTTCTTTGTATGGAAACCCGGTGCGACACACAGTTTTCAGTTGTCAGTTGTTGATCTGGTGTCTTGGAGTTTTGAATCATTCTTCCATACAGCAGCGCCTCCATTATTTATTCAGCCACTCTAAGAATTATTCTACCGAATGTTTATGCACTTTGATGGGAGTGGTCAAAATTATGTTATTATAGCATAGCTTTCCTTCTATTGGTCTAACAACAACCAATAGCCATCGCAATATAATTATTTCATCCAATCACCAACTGACAGCTGACAACTGCGAGTGTCACACCGGGCTTCCATATTATAGTTGCTATAGTCAGTTTGCCGTCCTGTAACCAAATTCTAGAGTCATAGGCATCTAAATTGGATCCACCAACCAAACAGGCATCAACCAAACAGATATTCAAGTGTTAGACTGCTAATGCTAAGCTATTACCCAATTCTCTGCTGCTCCATGTTTTCCAGAGAAGATGCCCTCCTTACCACCATATGGATGTGATTTAATTCATCGTCTGTCAATGTGTGGGGATGAGAGTCATGGTAGGCATAATTCTCTGAGCGGTTCGTGCGTACAGACCAGCCACTACCCAACCTAGAAATACATGCATTCGTATGAACGTATGTGTACCGGCCAGCCTGATATATAAAATCACATGACTTAGCAAGGTACCAGCAGATGTTGGCAGGGTCAAAATATAGAAAAGCAAGAGATAATTATGTAATATATGAGTAGCCTATTATACTATGAAAGCAGCTACTCTATATGCCAGTATGTAACATCAGCCAAGCGATCACACACTTTCAAAATCTACCTCAACATACGCAAAAGCAACATTGTCATGCAGTAAGCCATGTAAAGTGAAAACGGTAAACGCGCCAAACATGAGGATAAATTTATCACAAGAGATATTTTATGACACATGAATAACAATCGACTGCATAACAAAGTTATTTACATAGAGATAGAGAGTACAACAACCTATTAAAGTCAAAGGTTTGCCATGACTTGTAGGGCACAGCTATACCAGCAATTGGTGATCCTTTTTGTAATGGACAATTCAATCACATAAATTACAGTAATATTAGTTGATAACCAATAACTTTATCATGAGCATTATTCAGTATATCAATATTAGATAAATAGTATATTACTATTTATCAACAGTGTTTATGGCACTAATAAAAATTAAGAAATAACAAGTTGTTGGTTCAGTGATCGATACGTTAGCAAATCATGCATGCATTTGATGTATGCATGATGCAAGCATACATCATCACGCAAGCATACATCATCATGCAAAGCATGCACGAAAAGACATTTTGGTGAAACAGAAAGAAAATCCTGATCGAATGGAAAGAAAATCATACC
>JAOQGN010319698.1:0-14602 GCA_027564295.1 Himantozoum antarcticum
GCAGGGGGGGGGGGGGCGGGGCGTACCGATCTGCTCACACTATACTACTAGCATGGCAAACCAGTCTGGGTCTAAATTCTAGAGGTTTTCTCATTATTAATATCCAATAATAATATTTCAATTAATAATTTAATTTTGTTTAATTGTGTTGCACCTTTTCAATAGCAGGCAGCCTCGCTGCCAGTTTCCACAGACCAGAGATTTATTGGCTCTGCGCAGTGCTCATGCTCTGCATAACATAGCTACATGTAGGTGAATGTCTGCATTTTGAAATTACTTGTTATCAATTAAGGCATTGCTGTATGAATGATATGCCTATGACCTGCAGGCAGCGTCATCAGAATCTGTAATACTGCTATACATTCTACATGTATATACAGCCTCTCACTGGCAAAGTATATTTATACCTTGTCCAATAACTGCAGCTCAGTCACGTGTGTTAGTGCCTTCCTTGTATGCTGCTGTGCCTTCCAGCAGCTGAGCAGATGAGTCGAGCCTCACTATCCGTGCCAGGTAATGATGCACTTTATTTGTCTTTATTTAAATAAAATAATGTGTTCTATTGTATTATAGTAAGAGAACAGTTTTTCAAGCCAAAGCATAGCACTTCTTTATGAATTTAAACTTTAAAGTATTTAGTAACATTGCTATTTAGTATTTGGGGGTATTGTATGGGCACTGAGTTGCACCTTGTATTCTGGTGCAATGGTGCAATGGTGCAACTCTGGCAATGAGTTGCACCATTGACAATTTGACAATTTTATGTCCAAACAGTCGGATAATTCGTTGTATTTGTTGCCACCCCTTACGACTATAACTACCACCCACGTTTTTGGTATCCAAAAACAATAACTATCATTTTTTTCTAATAATACATAAAATGGAGAATTTCAGTGTCTATCAGTGGCGTAGCAGTGGCGTAGCAGTGGCGTAGCAGTGGCGTAGCAGCGGTGTAGCAGCGGTGTAGCAGCGGTCTAGCAGCGGTGTAGCAGCGGTGTAGTAAGCAGTAATATGATTAGGAGATAACAAAACCATCACATACTTTTTAGTAAACTTAATCTCATTTATGCTATAAAATACAACATCATTATACTATTCCAATATTTACTGATTTGCAAATTCTAATAAATGTGTATAACAAATTACTAGCATACCTAATGATATTAAACTACATGTAATGTTCAGTTGTTCAGTCTTGGCTATTGTGCGGTCAGATCAGTGGGTCAGTATGGCCAGTATAGACTTATAGAGTATATAGATATAAATTATTATGAAACCGAGGGAATTAGTTTATAATAATAGGCGGATTCTCGACCTAGTTCGGCGTACTGTGGGGCGTGGCCTAAATAATATTTTAATTATTTTTTTATTGTTTTATTTTAAAAAATAATCAAATTGGTTCATAAGTCCGGCGCAACAAAAACAAGACCCAGCAAGAAATAAAAATATATTTTAATCAGTTTATTATTTTATGCTGATGTCACGCACGCTTGTAGTGTGAACCTCGCAATAATTAAATACTATTTTTAGCAGTGGTCAAAGTGTAAGAGGTTTCTGAAGGGCCCTATGGCAAACTTTTTAACAAAATTTATGTATGCACATGAAAGATTTGTTTGTATTTGTGAGTTGTTACAGGCTCATACAGCATGTACATTGAGCACTGCTTCTAAGCAACATTCTAAATCTAACAGCCTAAACATATGGCGATGTTTGTTACTGAATAGAGTTTGGTTAAGTTTAGTTTGGTCAATTTTGGTTAAGTTTTTAATTTCAGTACAAATGACACAAAGTTCAGCTTGAAGGACCATGTAATCTTCCTTACCTTCAACTATTTGTTAAAAGTAGTAGTCTGGTGTATCTATTACCATTTACAATGGCAAGTACTGTGAGTGTGACTGTGACTAAAGTCACATTCATTTGAGTCATTTTCATTTCACCCAACAAAATCTCAGTCTCCCAACAAACTTATGTGTTCCTATACAGAAAGTTTCTGTTCCGTTTTCGTTGAAGATCAACAATGACACATACGATGGAAATTGCTTGTGAAATAACAAGGTCACGCTGCGGACCTTACAAAATAATAAGGGCGTGTCTATGTAAAAGATAACAAAGCGCACGTTTAGGTTCGTTTCGCAGTCCTTAAACCATATGAAATTTAATAGAAATTTATTGTACTGTTCATCTGTTGCCGCGACCTTTGCTGTACCGTACCGCAGGCATTTCTCTCTGCCGGTCCGGCGAACTAGGTCGCGAATCTGCCTACTGCAGTAGCATCATATGGAAATGTAACTGTAATAATTAATATCATCAGTTGGTGTATATTATTAGCAGTGCTGTGCAACGGCAGTATTTTAACCCCTTCCATTTTATTTGATGCATGAAAACTAAAAATGTATTCTTAATTGTTTGGATCCATGACTTGCAGCAAGTGCAAGCAGTTGATTGATGGACTGCCATGTACAGATTAATATTAATTTCACAAATTTCCTATTTCTATGAGCTGGTAAGAACTTGTCTTGCGTTGACATAAATGACACTCAACAACACCCATCTATCACTGCCTATAAATCGATAGCCATCACAATCACATAATAATATATGATCGCAGTTTAATAAAGTGATGATAGTCGAGAGGTATCTTAGCTGGTTGTCAATAATACTTTAGTCACAGTAAACTATATAACTAAATATACATAATATGACTTGGGTTTGCTTTCAATGACACTAAATAGCGCTAATGCACTTTGTTTCTCTCAGCCTTTTCTAGCGACAGTTTAGACCAGTTCAGGTTTTCAAATTGTGATCATCTGTTGACTTGTACCTAAGATGTATATAATTTGTATGAAAGCAGGCATTGCAATAAGATTGAAATGTTTATATAGATTCGACATGCCAGATTTCGCCATATGCTCCGAATTTTACCCCTACTTTTGAAGGATTGTTTATACTCAGCGACTTGGTAAAAAGTTGACTTTTACAATTTGCTACAGTAACTTAATACACTCGTAACTGAGACAGAACCCGGGCCCTTTACGACACAGCACCTAGCACAGTGGCACATGACTGATGCATCCACAACACCAGCTCGGCAGCCTTAAAAAGGAAGCTTTGCCGGTACACTTCAACACTCACCATACCACTGTACACAACACCATGCTGTAGTGGATGGATTCACCAGCCACTGCTAGGCTATGTGCTGCCAAGGGGCCAGGTTCAGTACCAGTTATGAGTGCTACTATTTTCTAAAAAGTTGTATAGGAAAACAACTCCTCATAGTCTACATTCTAATCAATGGCAGATTAACCACATAGCTTCGGGTACTCTTTTTGTAAAGACAACTCCACAGTTGTATGCTGTAATACTACTGGGTGCATAATCATAATTTTCAGCATTCTTACACAGCCACGAAGCATTTTTGCGAAAAATCAGTGGTAGGGACCTTCAAGCGAATCCGGAGGTGTTTAAACTGCCGTTTCGAAACAAGAGTGTCCGTGGGTGAGACAACTTGATCAGTAGATTCGGGAATAACTAATGCCCCAACCACAATCTTCAAATACTTATTTTCAAACCACCAGTTTTTTGGTATTCCACTTCAAGCACACATTTATTGTATTGAAGCAAAGCAATACATCATCAATATGCGCTTGCCATTTCCTGTAAAAACATAGTGGCCTGATCATTTATCTAGCAGATTATCCTAGCCAATCACTAGCATTTCTTTGTTTATTTTACTCTTTTCTAGATGGCACACGATAACATGGGTTTTGGATATCAGCCAAGTTTGTGGGCATGAAACATTATTATAGGTAGTAAAAAATATGTTTAGACTTGGTATGGATCTACAACTGAACATAATATTGTGTTGCTTCTTGCTTGGTGAGGTACCACTACCATTTTTAACTTTCCAACAAAAACTAAATCTGTGCCATTACCGCTCTGTCTCGTATTGATATTTATTTACACACTTGCTCTGCCATGTCCAGCAAAGAGCGACAACGACTCGTGCTTTTTTTGGAAATACACTTCAATGTTTGCTGACTATGGAAATATTGTGCATTTGTGTAGCAAATAAACGAACAGGTAATGTTTTGTACTCTTCTACTTCGGTATGAGTTATTAAAATGTAGTTGCTCTACTTGTAATATTGTTTTATATTGACGAATAACAGCCATATATCACAGCAGCGCTCTTTTCTGTGCCTCCCCCACACCTAACTCCTTGCATTCAGCACCAACTCCACTCTCCAGCGAATCCATGACTATTCACAAATTGCAGTTCAAAAAAGAGTGAGAACTTGGCAATAGATCGGGAGGGGAACTATGTGCTCCAATTCAAACCCCAACCACAATCTAGAAACACTGGAACTGTAATTTACGAACTGTCAGTATTCCTCTCCAGCCACTAATTTAATACATGAATTCTGATAAGTTATAGAAACTTTAGGAATTTAAAAAGAAATATAGAAACTCTAGGAGCTATTGTTACTTTAGATTTAGAAGCTATTGATACTTTAGAATCTATAAATTATAGCAATGCATTAGGATCATAGCACCTGCCTGTGGTATTACCTACATCAATATCTAAATAAATAGGCATACCCTCCATATTTTCCAGCTCCACCACAATTACCAATACCCATGCATTGCATATTTGTTTGGACTTAACATCCTAATATTTACAGACTAATCCGGAAACAACGAATAATAACTAATCCTAATCCAATCTTGAATGAAACTTGTTGTACCCTGATTGTCTCATAAGATCAATGTGAAATACAAAGTTATATACCACTGTTTAAAAAGTTTCTTTTTAAACAGCTCAGGAGCTCTAAATGTCCAGAGAAAAAATGATAAACATATTATTGTGTTTATAAAAGCAATAAAAGTATAAAATCATATAATAATATAGTGTAGTCGCCTACTATAGGCTACTATTTCACTGTCAGTGATGGGCATGATGGATTACTGCTCAGTGAACGATTTACCTGATCTATAAGCATATATGAGAAGTGATTTACTTCTCCTCCTTCTCCTATAGCTTCTCCTTCTCCCAGACATTTAGCCAAGCCAGCACTGAAGTGATGGCTATCGGCCGGAACTCTTGTGCCTGAACGACTATGTCTAGGAATATATAATGATTGATTGAGTTGTTGAATAGTAGACTACATGTTCAACCAGGATGTGGGCAGATGCTTTGAGCAAGCCTGGTGGAATGCTATCTATCCATCCCACTTGCTTTTCTAGAGATATGTAGTTCCACTTATATATAAGTTAACAAACAATGTCTGCAACAACAAAATCAGAAACGGGCACAAATATCAGGTAGCAAAAGAAGTTGCAGAAGTTTCAGCAGGCTTATCAAGTTTCTTATAGGAAAAATCTTTGCATCAAGGCCGGGTGCCTTAACTGGCTGCAGTGCTATTACGCTCGCATGCCTCATCATCCTTTTTTGTTCATTTATATATCTTGTAATTAATGTAAATTATTTGATGAAATAGAACAAACACAAACAAAATTGCAGCCGGCACTTTTGGATTGCAATTTCAATATTTGGGTTTAAAGATTTCCAGGCTTCTTCAGGTGTAGTTCAATGAACCTGGCATGGGCAGATTTGCCTTGTCTCATTGTATGATAGATTGAAGGCGCCTAACTGGGAATTTCATTCTATATATAAGAGCTCAACTCCTTTGTGCTACAAGTTTACAGATCTCTTCATCCAAATCCAACAGTTAGCACAGCGGTCTCCGACTTTTGGGGATACATTCATCAATGCAGAAGTTTCGGTAGTCCGTAAAAGTGGTTGTAACCTGGGTGTTAATAGATGTATTTGGGCCAGGTAAACGTTCATGAACGCTCATTCGGATATGAATGAAAATTAAATCAAAAATAATCAAACAATCAAAAAGTGCATGCTTGCTAGGAACGGTAAATTTGTCCTTCCTTCAGCAAAAAAAAATGAAAATGAAATATTATATTAGCTAGAACTGAACTCTGTCTTAACTAACTGCCGTCGGCCAGTTACATTTCGTGGCAGATTGTGACCTTTGCACCCATTTCATATGCTAATGACCACAAAGGACCGCCACCCTCTGGGAACGTTAAAGGAATGTGCCAAGCTGACTAGTTGTGATTTGCTGCAGGTAACTTTCATTATAAACTTATGATAACTTTGGAAATCTCAGTATACTCGTCATACGACCTTCATACGACCTTATAATAATAATTATTGATAACTGACAATATTCAGACAGCGCCCGGGTTCCGGAGTGCATAAAAATGACTGGCTGGTGTCCGAATTCAATAAAAATGTCCTCTTTATTGCAGTTTTCAACTTAATTATGAATTTAAAATAAAGCTTACTGGTCCTGTAGTGAATCGCAACTATTCAACCTGGCTCTTTTCTTTTGCGTTTCTGGGTGGCGGCGTATATATACGACAATAGCATATATATACGACAATAGCGTATATATACGACAATAGCGTATGCAAAGGGTGCGAAGGTCACAATCTGTCGCAAAACCTAACTGGGCTACAGCCAATAGTTCAGTTTGCATTCGGACAGAATAGGTTCTAGTGTATAATATTTAATTCTTAGTTTCTTGCTCAAGGTACGATAAATTTATTTCATAGATTCATTAGTGCATTTCTGAACGAGCGTTTGTGAGCATGAACGTTCACCTTGTCCGAATACGCTTTATGTAGTTTATCTATATGAATTTTTAAACTTATTTACCTGGATAATACTACATGTATGTATAATGTTGTATATTTTAGTGCCTATGATACCTAAAACGATGCCACAGCAGCCTCCACAAGCACAGTTCCCTTTACAGCAGCAATCTCAACAACAGTACCAAGGCGTGTGGATTGGTAAGCCTCACGACTGCTAGTTACTACTACTGCTACTAGCCGCTACTAACTACTACTAACTAACTAATGCTACTAACTACTACTGCTGCTATAGCAACTACTGCTGCTAACGTCTACTACTACTAGCACTAGTACTGCCTACTAGTACTGCCTACTGCCCTTCAAAAGATTGCTATGTAAAATATTTTTACCTTCTGGTTTCATCATTTTAGTGCTCTCATGAAAACATATAGGAACTGTGCTGAATGGTTTAAATCAGGATTGAACTGTTTATTGATCATTTTATCTATTTTGGAGTTGATTTAAGTTGATTTTTATTGTACTTTACCATGTCTATGACGACTGCTTTTACATTATAATTGTTTTTAAATTCTACAACATGATTTTATTATGCAAAACACTGCACCAGTCTAAAAATGGAATGCTGAATTGAGTAAAAGTGGGCATGAGTTGTTTGTATAGCCACAATTTGTTATTCAACTTATGTTGAGATAAACTGTAGGCAACCTCTTTGCTTTCCATGCTTTGCAGTATTGATTAGCCGGTATTTGAATGAAGAATATCACCTTCTTTTCTTTGTCTCATTCTGTTTTATTCATTCATAAAAGTGTTGGACATATTTTCAGGTTAATGACAAGGAAATTAATAACTACTGTTACTGCGCTTTGAAGAAATCTTATAAATATGTAGTTGATATATCTTACATTAGAAGTCAACAATTTACCCTTTAAATTAAATTAATATGTTGCTAGACCTATTTTTGAATGCTGAAAGATCGTTACATAAAACCTAAATACGATTTGAATGCTGGTCATAATTGTCGGGCATTTTTCATATGGATTTTCTGATGCAACAAATCTATATTATTTTATAATGAATCAATAATCAAGATTATTGGTTTGTCAGATTGTCTTTTTTATTCTTGGTAGTTTTTACATTGATCCTTTCCCACACTAAATACAAATTTATAGTTCAACTCTTTGTAAAAATTAAGTTCTCATAATTGTATCTTATCATTTCAATTATGAGTTTTTTTCAGTTCTCATTCCCATTCATAATATAATTATATGCTTTTTTGTTTTCTGGTCAACAAGATAGTGGTGTCATGCACTGCCATGCACTTTTATAACCAGAATATGGAATTTAATATATAATTATATATAAATAATTATATATAACTATTGTTTGTAATTAAATTTATTGTCTGCTTTTATAGTACGTGATGTGTTGTTGTATTGAAACAATTTCACTGAAAAGCATTCAATTGATTTGCGAGCAAAATAATCCCAATCCCATATCCGATCCATTACGAAAGCTGGCTCGATGTTAGTTTGTGGATCCTCCCGATTTCCGCCTATCATCATCACCATAGACCTATAGTCACCATAGACCTATAGTCACTATAAAGTATAAAATATCACTTTTATGTACAAGAAGCATGGATTTTTGTTTTTTATGGACAGATGACTATATTGTGCTATAATATTTAATCCGTATGTTTGTTATATTTTTTTATTTTATATTATCAGGCTCATTGGAGTACAGCGAAAGACGAAGTAATGTCGTATCCCAGCCTATTGAGCGGACGCTAGTGATGCCAGCTAAGATAATGGCCGACTCCAACACCGATGGTGATCTGTGAGTAGAGCAAGTAACATGCTCACTAATTAGATTCTAGACATAAATAGGCGGTTCACGAAACTTGCCTTGCCAGGTTTCGTGAGCCTTTCCATCATGCTCTCTCAAACACGCGATGGTCAAGCGTGCCTATAATTGGTCGAGCTAAAATTCCCTCGCTCGGAATATGTTAATCTGTATCATTGTATCTGTATCATTAGCGAAAGACGAAGTAATGTCATGTCAGCGATTCAATCTGTATCTTTGAATCGCTGAGCTGTAGGCCTACTCAAAGTTGCCTGCTCCAAGTTTCCACTTCACAAACAATCACTGGCTTTCCCCTCTACGTATCACAGGGACTGCCTACCATAGCACCTAATGAGCTGCTTTCGATGCCCTTCAATTATCAGATTATTGGCTAATTTTGAATGCGCGTAGCAGAAGAATAAAGGCTTTTGTATTTTGATCAGGTAGTTTCCTTAGTCAAGTACCCTACTGGAAAAAATTATCGGTTAGAATTAATTTTAGATAAATTCGTCAAAAGTTAATTCGCTAATATTTAATTCCTTCAAAAAATTCTGAGTTTTAATAATAAAATTTGAAAGTTGTATAGAGGAAACACTTTGCGTGATTTTGAATTTCACTAGTTCACAATTCGCTGAAAATAAAGTCCTCTAAATGAAGTTTTGTGCTAGGGTTTAGCCAAAATTAGGTCCGCTAATAGTTTCTTCCAGTAGAGTATGTGTTTCTGGTTTGTGGAGACGTAGCTGTAGCTGTAGCTGCGACAGCCAAAACCATGTCTACATACTGAGTTTCATATGCCTAAATGTTTCATTTGCATTGGTTAAAGCTAACAGAGAAGGCAATTCCGCAAGCGAATGTGGTTAACGTGGTTCAAAGTATAATCATGCTAAACGACTGCTGTTGCTAAATAGCAGCATTGAAATCTAGTAAGTGTCTACTTGTAGCGGTGTCCGCTCAAGCAATAAAATAAATCTTACTGTACTTCAATTATGTTAGAGACAAACGAGCAACTAAGTGAATCAGTCCTTGAAGATCCCCAATATCTACGTTGAATCAAAGCTTGGTTACGTGCGGAGAGAGTAGCACAACTCCAAACCTTTAAGACTTAATATGCCATATATAATCTGGCCGTTGTCACTCAAGAACTGGTTAAGTCGTAGAAGTGACCATGATGTCACTCCACAAACTGACTTACTATAATTTCATACTGGCCACCCATGTGTTAGGTTTTCCTCCACTCTTCTAGTATAATATGTGCTACATTTCCTTGTTGGGATGAGAGCAGTAGTAGTACAATTGAGTAGGTTGTGTAAACACAAGTGAATAAGCTAGCAGCTAGAAGCTAGCATAGCAACATTATTACAGGCAACATTATAGGTGAATGCAGAGTTGGGTAGATGTTGGGTAAACGGATAAGGTGAAATCATCAATCCGTTTATCAAATGACCACTTCCTCGTGGCAATGTGTGCTTTCAGCTAATACAATGCTATACCTTCTCATACCATTACAACATGGCAAAGCACTCTCGATTTTCTGACAGTAAAATGTGTCATTTTGTTAAAACCGAGCATGGTAGAATCTGAGATTGCTTTCGTCCCTCATACTCTGTTACTTTGTATTTGATAGTCAGTCTGTGGAGTGTGTTGGTTTTGGGAAGATGATTTATAAGCCACCTTCACGTCCCCGTTAATATATAAGCAAATCTAATTTTTCAATAATATAAATGTGGTAATCCAAAGACTTAGTTTATCGTTCATCATGCAGTGCACTGCACTGCACAGGCACTGCACAGGCACTGCACAGGCACTGCACAGGCACTGCACAGGCACTGCACAGGCACTGCACAGGCACTGCATTTTGTCGTACAATTTTTCGACTGAGAAATTACTGTAAAATTGTATGGTGTAAACACATTCTTAGTTACATACACATGTCCTATTACACATCGTAGCAAGCTGTTGGATTGAAGCCACAAATTGCAAACTTGCAACCAGTGGCATGCGCACTAAAGTTCAACTATGGTGATGCGCAATTCCTTAAATTATTAAACGTTTGTAAATTAAGGTATATCATTTGTTTTAGACGCTCATTTAAATTTTGTTTTTCAATGCAATTTCGTTGCTGCAATGTGCTCTTTACGCTGTAGCCATTTTTGCTTGCTTACTTACTTTTTATTTAATAACTTTGTCCTATAATTGCAGTCAAAATGACCACAGCGTAAAGACCACAAGTCAACAATGAAATTTTATTGCAAATTGTGAAGTTGTTTCAGTCGGAATTGTAATGGCGCCTTTATTATTTCTATAGAATAGCAAGTGGTGGTTTGTTCAAATGGCCACAAAAGATATCAGTATATCCTATACCAGACGTTATACTCAGCCAATCCACAGAGTGCAAACGACAACTGTCTAACGATGCCAGGAAGCTTACTGTGTTTGCAGACACAAGTCTCAACTCGCCTTTCCGCACCTTTCTCAATATGCTTATAGAAAAAGGAATGGTGAGTATCCCTATTCACATTGTTACAGACTGAAGCAAACCATGTAATGAATGATTATGATGATTGTTATAATTTTGTGGCCACTAGAAATTACCTCTTTTTCTATAATTTATAATTTAACTCTTCGGTTCCAAGAAACCCGGCAAGACAAAATAGTTAATGTTGAACGTTAAGCTTGGTAACGACAAATTTTGTTTGTTTCAATTGAAGAAATTCTGCTGTGGAAGCTATAATCCATGCAATATTAAATCACATGGGCCACATAATAGAATTAACAGTTTCTTTTTTTTCGCTTGCCGTTGATAAACTGTATTATGAAATGATGCTGGAAATGGTGACAATTGAAACATGCGCTCCAGTGTACGCCCCTGTGCGTACACAGGATTGCATCCTGTGTACGCCCATTTATTTACCTTCTCATTTGACTAGCCATTGATCATCTCCATTGGATATAAAGTGAAAAATTATATGCCTGGAATATGCTAACTATAATTGATATAATTAAATGGGGGTAAACTTCCTTTTCAGTTCATCGACGCTCCCAAGACAAGTTCTCAATGTCCGGTTTGGAACGGCCAAACTCCAACTTTTAAGGCCGCATCAAAGTGAGCAAACTGAAAATGAATTGTACCTAAACGTGATAAGGATGCACGCATTCGTCAAATAGTTTTGATTATATTATGGCGCCTCTTGCTAATTGTTGGGATTTGCACTGTCTTTTATCAGTGCCGATTAGTTCCTGGTAGTTCGTTGGTTCCCAAGTATATGTACACTTTTATATTATAATTATACTATAGGTGTATCAGCTCTCATACAGCCATACACAAGGAAGTGTGGTATATACTATCGCTATTACTTTATAACTAAAGTCTCTACCCTCTCTCCTCCCTACAGGCTGGGGTCGTTAATATGAATGCACAGAACGAGTATAAGATCATGGTGTTATTAGTACTCAAAAACCAAGCTAGTAGCGCTGGTCCTACTATGAAAGCCTTACTTCCTAGGCAACAGTCACTCTTCTATGATGAGTTCAGAAAGAGCGTCCACATATATAAGGAGAAGGTAATGCGTGCCTCTGGATATACTAAATAATTGTCTACTCATTTTATCATAATTTTATGGACATAGTTGCCATCAATTATGTGGATTAATGCTCAAAGCACAATTCGTGAGATATTTGTTAATATTAATTTATTTTTGTTTTACTAATGTATAATTTATTCATTTATTAATAATTATTAATTTTAAATGGAATAGTTGCACAATTTAACTATACTTTGCATGAATGTTTGAAAGTTGGAATAATTTTTGCTGTGGAATTACACTGGTTCTAGATTACACTGGTTCTAGATTACACTGGTTCTAGATTACACTGGTTCTAGATTACACTGGTTCTAGATTGGTTGGAAGGCTATTTTGATGGCTTGCAGAGACTTTTGGACTTGATTGTTGTTTTGTATCTGTATCTAAATTCAAAATCCAGTTTGCTTCTTTACTCATAGCGGCCACTTTTTTTAACATTTCATGATATTGCAGATGAAAATGTCACCAGTTGAACAGGTAATATTATATGCATGGTGGCCATTGCACAGACAATGTCTCTTGTGTCTAATAAGTTTATAGTGACGTGACATGACATGTGGTCGATTTCTTACGTTTATATTTGCCACCCATTCTATGATTTGTTTAACCTACTTACTAAACTCACTAGATTTCCCTTTTCATTTCGGTGTATTTTTCTCATGGGTCACGATAACGCCTGACCATTAATTGCTATAATATTGCACCAAATTAAATCTAATAGTTTGTGGCAGACTCTACATTGAAAAATATCTGCTGATTTTAATGTGCAGTGATATAAATGGGGAATTATGTATGTGTGCTTTTTGGAGTTGTCTCATTTTCTTGCAATGCCAAGCAGGACAGCATAACTTCCAGTGTTATAAACTAAAACTTTAAAGCAGCAAAACTTTATACATGTACGTGTGTTATTAATAATCCATGGCCGGCAGGTCAAGGGTGACCACCGTCTTTCGGCGCTAGTGTTTTGTTAAATGGCATTTTTGTACACAGTCGTAGGAAAGAAACTATCAATTAATTAAATTTCGTGTTAATCATCAAAAACTTCAACAATTAAACAAAACAACGTTAAAACAAACTATTAAATGAAATTTTTGAGGGCATTAAGTATCGACATTAAGGAGACCAGGCACAATAAGCGCATACAATTCAATCCATCAAATCGATATGCATAATAGCGTCTACTTTTTCAATCTATAGTCTAAGATGCAAAGTACTAACAGAGTTGGTACGATACGAGGACCAAACCCCATGGCAGGTCAGATGCCAATGGGTGCTCAGATGAATACATTGGGACAGCAGCAACAGCAGCAACCGCAGCAACAGCAGCAACCGCAGCAGCCGCAGCTGCCGCAGCAGCCGCAGCAACCGCAGCAGCAGCAAGGTCAAGTGTCACAGAGGATGGTTAATCCTGCTCAACAGAGACCTATGAACCCCAACATGGTAGGTGAATATGTGTAATGTAGGTAGTAGACTTATTGGTGCAGTCAAAATGCAAAAAGTAAAATTTACTATTCGTTTTAATGGAGAGTTTGTCTCTGCACAGATAAGGTTTGCCAGTTCCAACCAACTTTTCTGTGACATAGCACTTGCATACATGTATTAAATTTTGAAACATGGGCAATTCATAAACAATTGAACACTCGTTGATGATAATCTAATTAGATGATGACTGCATCACATGTGATGCGGATTAGGTATATTTTTTGAGAGTAGCAGAGGTAACCTAGGCCTCCGTATACTCCCACTTTGGACACCGTTAACTTAGCCCAGAGGTCCAGAACACGTCCAGAGCTGACAAAGCCAGTGACAGCTTTTTGCACTTAGTCAATTTTACCATTGGGACAGAGGTGGATATTCACATGAGTCCTCCGGTGTTTAACTCCTGATCCGAACAGACCCAGCAAATACAGGTTAGAAGCTTGCTGAAGGCGTTTTCCAGAATGCCACAGATGGAACTCCAACCTAGGAGTTAGAAGTACTAGCCGCTATCAACTGAGCCACCCTGACACCACAGAGTAATAGATAATGAAGTTATGGCTGTTTAGGGTTGGCCAAAGTCCTGACCCTAAACAGCAAATAGATGTAATTTGCGCTCCAAAATACTTTGGTTGACCAGTTACGCTGTCTACTGTTAGTTGCCCTGGCTTTTAGAAATTGTTTTCCCAATAATATTTGACTAGCTATTTTTTTGTACGCGTGCACCATGAAGTGCCACGACATTATTAGATAAACTATTAGAGTCAGATGAATATTATGTTACATGTATCGTGTATTATGCATACAATGATAGTGGTCAGGCACCAAAAACGAAGACATTTAAAGATGGGATTTGCTTAATTTAAAACTTGTGTACAATATGTTGGATATTTGTTTGTATTAGTAAATTTGTTTATGTTTTAGCAGATGATGGGAGGTAACCAAGGTCAGCAACAAATGGCAGGTAAGACAACTCTATGCTCTATTTAGCCTCTATTATTTATCTTGGTACAGCAGTTTTCTTCAACATTT
>JAOQGN010320027.1:0-14598 GCA_027564295.1 Himantozoum antarcticum
CCCCCCCCCCCCCCCCCCCCCCTCAGCCGAATCCTACCCCCCTCAGCTGAATCTTGCCCCCCTGTTACCATGGCCCAAGCCAGCCGAATTGCCTGTGCCTTCTGCTACCAGCCGAATGTCTTTAGCCTCCTCCTATTATTGAACTTGGGAGATTGGACTAGTGCCGAAAGTGATAGGAGGCCCTGATATCCCAGGGAAAACTATTACAAAATGTTTAGATATGTTTATTATTGCCATTATAAATTTGGATATATTTGACCTATAAAAGGCTGTGTAAATATGTTTCTACTAATTTAATAAATTAACTGTTAGAATTTAAATATGACATTGGTACTTCTTTGCTGAAACTACAAGACATTCTATACTTGTCCGACCATCAATAATTAAGTTTTAATTAAATTATTCTTTTATTCAGTTGGTTGTCAGTTGATCCAAGTTCCACATTAATGTCGACATGTTTGTTGCTAGACTCTGCCGATGCTATCAGTTCTACTGTCAACTTTACCTGCACATAATTAGACATTTGAGTAGAACAGCAGGCTGGTGATGTACCGGACTCAAACCGGAAGAAATTCTGGTTGTACCAGATATAAGATATGTAATTCAATTTCAATACAAACATGTTGAATATAAGGTGTTAAAACATGGATAAACTTCATCAACATAAGATGTTATTCCTATTTAAATTTATAATATTCATGCCCAGAGCTTCATTAACAGTGTTGCAGCAGAAAATCTAGATTGCATAGCTTTGCTATTGGGAGTGGTCTCTACTTGCAACAAGCTTGAAAATGAGCTTTTACATCTTTTGAGCATAATGGAAATTGTCTTTTCTTGCACTTCAAGATGTAACTTAATGGCAATTGCCTTATCTTACATACAAGCCTGGGTACTTTGCACACAAGCCTTAGAAACAAGCTTTATATTGCCCTAACCCGGTATGGAGACAGTATAGAGGTTTGTCCCAACCATGGCGCCCATGCACTTCCGTTGTCGTGACTCTCTTTATATACGACTCTGGTTTAGCCATATTACACATCTTTGTTTGTTTGTTTGTTTATTTTCATCAATATGCATATAATAACACAATAGTTGATAAGAAAGAACTGGCATGCGTAAAGAAAAAAAAATAAAAGAAGGAAAATACATAGAAAATTGAGCTAAAAGCACCATCTTTGTGTACCGTACAAAGATCATACAAATATTGTGACTTTTAGTTAGGTACTTAGTGCTCTCTGTAGACATTATATTACTCATCGCCTCTACAGCCTATTAGTACTTTCGCTATGAGCTGGTTGCCCGTACCACGTCACTCCCATCACTTCACAATGATCGGGCTGCTATAGTTTCGCCTCCATCTGCACTGGGCAAAAGTATTTTTCAGGTGCGTTGCCCAGGAATCAATGCAATAACTTATTTTAAAATGTATTAGCGAGTTGTAAAGCATTAGTAGAATGGCTTTAGGTAACAAATGTGAAGTGCGATAAAACAAGCCAGATATCAGTTGCAGGTCCTCTTTCACTACCAAGTTATTTTTTCAGATTTGATATGCCTCACAGTATTTCTATATTATGGGAGAATTAATAGAGCTTGAGCTTGGAAATACATTAAAATTTTACTCACAACACCATTCTGCATATGATGAACCAGGGTGGCTGGGGGTGGGTAAACCAGGTAAGTCAAATAATTTGAGTATTTTTAGGCTTTTGCTATGGAAAGCAAAGTTATACACCTACGGATTTGAAACCAAATTTTTCAGAATCTCCTCAGAATTCTGATTCTAGTAAAGTTAGCTATGGTTATCAGCTATGTAACGCAAGCCACTAGTTGGCAGTGAAATATTATCTAATTAGCTGATTATGTAATAATTATGCTAATTAGTGGCTAATTGGTCACCAATTAATGTATGATGCAATTCATAATTAGTAACATGTGAGAAAACTACTAGGTCTAGAACTTGATTTCTTCCACCATTGGATTCTCCGAAGAATTCTGCATAGAAAACATGTATTCACCACTCGTCTCTGACCTCTGGGTTGGAGAGACAGCACCAAATACATGCATATCATCAAACGCGCGTATATTACAAGTAATTTAAATAAATACAAAGTGAAAATTAGCCACTCCTGGAAATTACATTACGGAATCAGGTCAGATACTACCCACATTATATATTGGCTTGTGTGTAAACTTGTCCTCTGAATTTTGAAAAGAAAATTTGGTCTCTACCTATGTTCTAACTCAAGATATCAAAACTTTGATGGGGGTCGGGTGTGCGAGAAACAAAAACTGGACTATGAAAATGATACAACTTGTTTTGCCCGATTTTTTGATCTCCACAATTGTTATTCATATAAATTGTATATATGAAAAATGACGCTGCAGATGTTACGTTTACAATGAACTAAAGGTTATTTTGTTAGGGCAATTATTTCTCATTGTCTTTTAATTTTAAGTTCTTGTGGTTAGCCACAACCACACTGACGCCATATAAGGCGCCGTGGTAGTGAAAAAGTAGTAGTGAAAGAGTAGTAATTTTGCATTATCTGCTGACTACTGGTTAGCCTGTGGTTAACCATCTGGTTAACCAACCGTCCTGTGGTTAACTACAACCACACCAACGCCATATATGTGAAAGAGTAGTAGTGAAAGGGTAGTAATTTTCCACAATGTGCTGACCAGTTTAGATGCTGATCAATTCGAACACCCAAGAATCTTATTTCGCTTCAATGTTTAATTTTAACTTTGTTCAATAATCACGATTCATCATTAAAATATAATTTATTCTGTGGATTTTTTAATATTATTTCATTAGTTTTATCAATGTTAGCAGCAAGCTTATTCATAACACACCATTCGTGTAAAATTTAATTTATATGCCAGATAATGCTATTTAATTATTTGGATTCGATAGAAAGATTAGTATCGTCGGCATATAAAATCGATTTTAAATATTTTAAAGCATCACAGAAATCATTTATACAAATTAGAAAGAGCGTAGGACCTAGTACTAACCCCTGGGGTACTCCACATATGATGTCTAGCTTCAGAAATTGAGTTATCACTTTGGTGCACTATTTTCCATTTGATAGATAATCTTTTATCCACTTAATGGCGGAAATGCTAAAATTCAAATCAGTTAACTTTTTTAATAAAATACCATGGTCTATAGTGTCAAATGCTTTACTAAATTCAACAAACGTTCCTAGTACGCATTTTCCGTTACTAAAAGCATGAAACATTTGGTTTGAAATATTTTAAAGTGTATCATATGTACTTATCTTTGCACGAAATCTATATTGATTAGCATGTAATAAGATTTTATTTTTTGTCTTTTTGAATAACTTTCAAGTTATTTTGCTGAAAACAGGTAATATTGAGATGGGTCTATAATTCCCACATTGATTTGTGGAACCTTTTTTATAATGGGCAAATGTGAGATACTTTCATGACGGTTGGTATCGAGCAAGTCCTTATACTGTGGTTTACTACATGGCATCAAGGTGCTGACAGTATAGTGACAGACAATTTTTGACATTTTAGTAGAAATCATATCTATTCCTGATGATTTTTTGTCACAGACACCATTTATTATAGTCAATACATCAGTTTCCTGAACCTCTCAAAATTTAAGTGCATTATAAATTATTATTTTTCATTTTAAATTCCAACATGTTATCTTTACTGGTAATGTTATTGTATTCAACAATCGAAGCTTGCAGCTAGTTTTGGACCTATAGTACTAAAATAGTTATTAAACTCACTTGCTATTTCTAAGTCGCAACACAGTGTGTTAAAGGATTAACATTAGATTCAAGCTTTGTTAGAAAAATGTTTATAGAGGGGTTTTTAATGAATATTACATTGTTTGAGCTTCCATATTTCTGTGGACTTGAACATCTATCAAATGCTGCTTGAAAATAATCATACTTAGCTGTTCATAATTCTGATGTTAAGCTCTCACCGCTCTCCACCTTCCAGGAGACCATGACCATGGGGTGGTCAGTCCCGGTGCCAGAGGGGCAGGATGCTTGACAGGAGACACTATGCAGACTCTCCAGGGCTGCATGGCCCCACTGTCACTCTCCCATCTCCACTCCAGCTCAGGAGTGGTTCGGAGGCGTGCAGTGCAGTCTCCTTCCTGGCAAGGCATCCGCATGCCTTGTTTATATAGTGAACTTTAGATTGCTGGTAAATTCGGTCATCTCTGTGACATAATACATCTGACTCCTATATCAATACTGCTGCTTGGCAGTTCAAGCTTTTCGCCTGACTGTTGAGCAGACACCAGGAGATTACACACCCTGCCTCCCAACCACTCCTGAACTGCAGTGGAGATGGGAGAGCCACTGTTGGACCGTGCAGTCCCTGGAGAGTCTGCATAGTGTCTCCTATCAAGCATCCTGCCCCTCCCGGACTGGTACTGACCACCTCATGGGTGACCATCTCCTTGAAGGTGGAGAGCGGTGACAGCTGTGTATGGTGGACATACTGTCTTCTGTACAGGGTACAATGATACTACGGACTGCCGGAAGCTCCGCATACAAATGGTCAGGTTATGGAGACTTGGTTCTCCTAGCAATGTCAATTGCGGCCCTCTCCACCCTGAGCTATTGTGTGACTCGGGGAGGGATGACAGAGGTATTACTGGTCAGTCTCGGTATGGTAAAGTTGTTGAGTGCAGCTTAATGAACATAGGTACTATAACTTTTAGGCAGGGTTGCCTCTGATGGTGATGATCCGGGATAGTAGGGATCCCCTCTATTATAGCTGCAGCTGGTTGAATGGTGCATTTCCCCATACTGGAATCATTATCGGTTTGCTAGCGAAACTGAGATCATTTTCTAATGCTCAACTACACCTACTCATCTATCAGAAAACTGATACAATTTGTGAGCCTAACTACAAGTAGCTATTGTGTTACCTGTATAACTCATTGCAGTTATTGACAATAACAATTTCATGTAGCAGTCCATGCTTACCAAAAGTGGACACTAATGTCGTTACAGTGTATTTCCGCAAATGAATGCAAAGTGAAACAGTGCGGACTCACTGTTATAAGCATTAGTTCTAGAGCTGGGCGATATTGAAATATGAGAATTAGATATCGATATGTAAAATATAAAGAACGATAAAACGGTAAAACGATAATTTTCGATGTCACGTTGTTTTCATTATTTATGATAAATATGTGATATAAATTATGCAATAAAATGTTTATATTTTTTTTTATTTCAAAACGTGATTCTTTTATATGTATAAAACTGAACAGAAACATTTCAGTGTTGCCACAATTTATTGAATAATGAATATATTATACTAACATTAATTGCAGTTAATGAGTCAAGAAAACCAATAGGAAAACCTTGCCAATGAATAAAATTATATACTAAATATTAATTACTGTAATGAGTCAAGAAAAGCAATAGCAAAACCTTGTCAATCAATATATACTAATATTAATTACTGTCATGGTTAAGAAAAGCAATAGCAAAACCTTGCCAATTGCCATACAGCCCTTTGCAGTATACTGTTTGTAATCTAGAGGCTCGAGTTGTGTGCCAAGAATACCAACTTCTGCACAGTTGCGGGTTTCATACAAGCTCGTTTCTTGTTAACGATGTCGCCACTGATGCTGAATACCCGTTCACTGGGCACATTTGCAGCCAGCACACACAGATAAATTTAGCAATAGAACTTAGCAGTGGCAGGATCTTGACATTACTTTTCTAATACTCCAGAATGAAATTAGCTGTCTCAGCCGTCAGCTGTGGGCAGCTGGACTACTAGTGTAAGTTTTGACCTCATTGGATAATCTATCATGCAAAGTGGTAGGCAATGAACCAGCTGTATTGGAGGCGGCTCTAGCTCTGTTTACAATAAATGATTGTAAAACAGATAGTCACCTTTTCATTGCCGGTGGAGGAGTAGGTGCTGGTGTATCAGTATCATCACCATTCTCATCCGATACTTTTTCTCCATCCCCACTGGCAAAAGGCACATCATCACAACTAGTTTGAAAACAATCAGTCTCACAATTATTGTTCAATGCACCCACATCTATCAAGGTAGAGAGCAGTAAATCTATCATAAGATCAATGATACAGTATGCATCCTTGTACCGTGAGTCAATGAAAGTAGCAATCATCATAACTCTTGTTGAACTTTGCAATTCAGCGTAATCCACATAATCATTTATATATGCCATTGGCTCAAACTGTTTGTGGATGGTGGATAAAACTCTGGAACGTATCTGGTTAGTCAGATCTGAATCCTCCTTATGAGCTTTCAAGTGGTTTGCTTGCATCCAGTCAAGGACTGGTATGACATCTGATATGGTCACCATATTTCGTCTAGATAAGGCATCTGTATGAGGCGCCACTGGATCAAGGGCTTTCTTAGTAATTTCCAGGACATCAAGATTCGGCCAGTTCAACTTTAGTGATTCCTTTTTCCTGTCCATACTTAGAACTCTCATGAGACAATCCCCCTGCTCCAGAGTCCTAACAATCATGTCATACGTGAGTTCCATTTGAGATGGTGTGCTAGAGTTCCATCTGACAATAAATTGACTCCATCATTCACATTCACATTCACATTCACCAATTGGGCATATCCATAGGCCTATATATTGCGCTATCAATTAGCATAACATAAATTAACATTTAATTCAAGGAACAACTGTGACTGACATATGGATAAATTATGGCATGATAACCGAGTATTGAACGTAAACTTGCGCTTCTGTATCGAGCATGCATATTGACATGTTGATATTCATAATTTTATGTTAATTGTTAATTACTTAAAGTATGGTTAATATTATGTTTATAAATTTTTATAATATATAATATAATGAATTATATTAATAATTTGACCATACTATCTGCGTTTCACAGTCACTCTTCAACTTCTTCATGGGAAGTCCTAATTCCTTTTGAACTTTGGCCATCTCTTCCTGCTTGCGAGAACTATGAGCAAAATAGCCACAAACCTTTCGAGCAGCATTCACTGCCCTAGTAATCCGATCATCTTCCAAGCCTTTGTTAACTGCCAAGTTTAAACAATGGCCGAAGCAAGGTAAACGTATGCAAGAAAGTGTGGAGCAAGCTTTGACAATATTAGCCCCATTGTCACTTGTTATGGCAGGCAGTTTTGGCATTACAGACCCCACACAGACATTCTTAGGTGCCAATTTACACTCTATCATACAGCCCATCAGAGCTTCAGCTATCAATCAATTCACCAGTGTGACTTCCAGGTAGGCAAGAACACTGGAAAGGTTAGACTCCCACTCATTATTTATGTAGTGTGCAGTTACTGGAATATATGTGTTCGTGTTAGTAGCTGACCACATATCTGTAGTAATTGCGCAGAATCCACTTGTATCATCAGTCACATTAGCTTGGATGATCAAGTATCTTGACTTTACTGTCATACAAGCCGGACATTATTTTCATTAAATATTTTCCACTGGGCACATTATACATGGACTCCAGAACAGACATTAAGCTTTTGAAACCACTCTTCTCAACGGAATAACTAGGCACTCCATCAGCAGCTATCCAGTTGGTTAGAGCTTCTGCAATTTGTGACTCTCTAGGCTTAGTTAGTGGTGGAGATAAGTAATTGGTTAGTTTCTTGACCGCTAGTCAGAATTAAGTTATGACTTTTTGGCTTAGATTTTATTATGATAATCAGCTTATGTGAGCAATTTAATTATACTGTTTATTATTATCTGGTCAACAACCAAGCAGGGACTGTGTGTGGTGTATTGTTTACATATCAATGTTTATTCACAATATAAATGATATGAAGCATGAAATTGCTACCAAAATAGAAGTCTGTCAAAATATCGATATGTTGTTATGTTGTGATAAGTATAGAATATATCGATGTTTTTTAAATATCGATATACAGTTTTTATTACTCTTTATCGCATATCGATTATATCGCCCAGGTCTAATTAGTTCCAATGAAAATCATATATTCGTAAATGGATGAGAACTTTATTTATTCAGCTAAATGAAAAGCTTTATGATACCGCAATTAGAATTTGAGATATCAAATTTTGTATTGCTGATGTAACTTAAAGCAGCACCCAGTAGTCTACGGACATTGTTTGCATGTCGCTATGCCGCACCCCGCACCTAACGATAGTCAAAGATGTGAAAGCATGTTTGATGAGAAGGTTTTTAGTGCACCCTATTTCGGCTAGCATCTGTAGAGTCTTCATTCAACTGCTCCCGGCAAGACTAGATTGGCACTGTGGGATCTCTCCAACCCTTTATTTAAGGTCCCATTAACTAGGAGGCTCTTTCGATAGGTTGCCTCCCTCTTTCACAGACCAAACCTCCAAAGAATAAGCTTGATTTCAAGTTTCTACTTCGTGGATTCCCTGGGGCTGCGAGCCAGACAGCTATGCTTAAAAACTCCCAGTTGTCTTGTTCTCTAATGGGTTTCTTGGTATTAATTAAGTCGGTAGCAAGCACTACGCTTACCAATTTTTCAAAGGCAGAGGTCGGCCTGCATACTCTTTGAGTCAGAAATGAATGGCACATGATTTGCGGGTGTGTAATTCCTGACAATACCTCTAGCATCTGGTCCTTTATTGGATTTTGTCTCTCTTTCTTTCCGGTCTAAGGGAAGCAGGTTTGTTCTGTAGTTTACCATCTGCTGAGTGAGTTGTTGGACAGCTTGCAACAGCACTCCAAGGTCCCCTCTGTAACTTAGGCTATATGATGCTCATGATCTGTTTCCTCATCTTCTATTTGCCAAGTGTGGTGGCTAGCACCAGCAGGGTTCCTAGACAAACTGCAGATTTCCGTTGCCTGTCATACAGCATTTTCAAGGTAGAAGTGGTAACGACCTAAAGGTGTCTTTGGAGGTAAGAATTATGCATAGTGGGACTGAAAGTGTTCAAAGCCATTTGTAATCTGCTCCGGTTGGGAAGTCGGTAGATGCTGCCTTGATCAGCAGTTCTACCTCAGCTACCTCGAGGGAGAACTGCAACACGGGGTTCCGTTTTCAAGGTCCATAACAGAACTTTGCTTCCCTGGTGTTCAATATAATGAAGCAATTGAGGCGGCTTGAATGCCAGGGAGCCTTGCACTTCTGCACTCTCTGGCCTTTCCGTTGGCTTCATGTAGGTGTAGGATGATTGTGGCTGCAGTGCAATTGGCTAGAGCTACCTCATCAAACAGTTCCAGAAAATGGTTCACGTCCTCATGGTCCTCATATTAGAGCGCCTTGATATTGTTCTTCGCTATCGGACCAGTAGGCTCCTCACACATGAGTTCCAGTACATCTGTAAAGACGGTGCAAGACTAAACCTTCATAACGTTATTTTTCCACTTGTAGGCTACTCCTACTGATGGCTCTTGCTTGTTTCGCACTGTTATGCTTTGGTCCAGGTATGGAGTTAGGCTTACCCCACCGCTTGCACCGATGTAATAGTTTGCTTACTGTTTTCAAAGTAAGTCTGAACTATTACTCAAACTATTATTGGCAACTGTCATATGGAAAAGAAGAGAGCAGAAAAATCTGAAAGTCACGAACCAAACAAAAGTAGATTGCATGTTGTGTGTCGCAGTTGGATATCTAATAGTTAATAGGAAGCAGGTGCCTGTTGCTTTTAAAGCAAGTTAGCTGCGCTATATGAACAAGTGAATATGGTTGGTATAATCACAACAAAGTTAAAATACATTTTAAACATTTATTATAAGTCTCAGCATACAGAATATGCCTTGATAGGCTCCAAAATGTAGCGGAGCTCACCAGTAAAATGTCATGTCTTTATATAGACGCGTTGGCCAACACGGCTTAGTTTACCAGGCTTGGTCGAGTCTGTCCAGCCTACTGAGCTGAGCCTAATTTGGCCATGTGCAAAAAATATGCAATATATGCAGTGTAGATCGATTAAAAGTCATTCAACAGGATTGAATGACGTACAGTACTTGTAACTGCTGAATTAATGATTATGTCAGTTTACTACGGATGATAGTAGTAGTAATAATGTCTATGTTATTGTCATGCAGCTGAGGAAGAGGGTGGAAATCCTCCACAATAACATATTCATCATAGTGAATATATATTACCATAATATATTAACGATTACACCCAGTTGACTTACAACAGCACCAATTCAAATATATCTGAAGCTTTGTCCAACTGCTTGAGTGTTACTGACCAATTATTAAATCATATGGTGGCCCCTCTGGATACATTGTGTAGCTTTAGCTAAACATCCACAACTTCCAGATACGCCTCAGACTGATGGGCCTCTTGTGGCCAATTATAGGGTTCTACAGGAGATATATGTATAATTTGAGGATAGTTATTGCAAGTTATATACTTAATATGCATCCAAATATTGTATTTATCTCCCATGTACCCACAGGTAGTACCGTTTATGGTCAGAGATCATATATTATTGTGGTATATGGGAATTGGTAGTGTTATGATGTCAATTATTATATATTGCCTGTATTGTATGCAGCCTGAGCTCACTCAACCATCTAGAAGTATTAGACCTCCGCTGTAACAAGTTCTCCAATGGTATTCTACCCAGTGTTATATCAGAGCTATCTAACCTGAGGGAGTTAAAGATATGGTCATGTGATCTGACAACACTACCTTCCAAGTGAGTATATTGTATTATGATACGCAACAATAACATGATAGTATGTCATGTGAACACTGACTCTCTGCCACAGTTCAATAGCAAGTCAAATATACTATTACGCCCAAAATACCTTTCATATGGAAGTAAATACTGTAAACCCTGCAATATAACAATTTTGATGTTAACAAAGTCAATGAAAGCCGATATAATATGGTCTGATTTGGCAATATAATTTAGTTATTTCTTGTTTACACCATGCTTGACAACTCACACGCATTTAGCAGGATCCACTTGAGTTTTGATTCCACCTCCCACTAAACTCCTCCCCTCATTATTGTATTGTTATAACTTGCCGCACTTTATTATCTTTATGTGATATCGACAGATTTTAATCGGAAATTCAAAACTCTGTAAAGTAGTAATATTCTAGCGTTTGTAGAGTAGGGCAGCGTATGTTGCTGTATTTTAACCTGTTGAGTAGGGCAGCGACAGTCATTTAATCCGAGGCAACACTTGTGTGAGAGGAGACCAGTGAGGACTCTCTCTAAGGTGCAGCCGGCTACCCAAGTCCGGATACTGGGAAGGGCCGCGGAAAATGTCTTTATAAGAGGCCACCAACCAGAAGCTCCTGTTTACTGCCGGGCAGTAAACAGGAGCAGACACAATACGATATACAAAGTGCAAAGTTACAATAAGGAGGCAAAAAGCAGAATGGAGTTAATTCCATTACATGCTTTATTGAATGTAAATACGTATAAAGATAAATGACGACTCTCTTGTACAGCTCAAAAGATAATGGCAAAGCGCCAAAGTGCCTGCTCTAGTATACCAAGGAAATAGCTGGCTCTAATGAACCGATAAGTCGGTCAGTGGTGTCGGCTTACAATAGTAGAAGCTGGCATGGCCAAGTATGGCAAAACAGTCTGGTTTGGCCAGACTTGGGAAGATAAATAACAATAAAACAGTTCAGTTAGGCCGGACTACGACACTACTAATAACAAGTTACACTATTTAATTCCGGTTGAGCCGATAGAGTCATATAAAATGAAATGCACAGATATATATAATTATACCCAAGCCGGTTAGACTGGCACAATAGCATGGTTAACATGCTAGGACAATCCGGATAAGCTGGATTGTAACAACAAGTATTATTTAGTCTCTGGCCCACTCGGCCTTAGGGAAGTGTCAATTAATTACAATAGACGGAGTAAGTTTCACATCCGTATATTAGGTACCTTGAATCTTTCACATGAACAAATTAAGCACCTGTAGTACACTTGAAGTGCTCTTCAGCAATTCTCAAGAGTTTTTCAGGACAATTTCAAGTATTATACGGGTAAAAATGAGTACTCGGGTAAAACAGAATAATTGAGTAAAACTCATGTACCCAAGTATTTTCCAATTAAAACTCAGGTGCAGATTTTCAGGAGTTTTTCAATATCTTTTTAAGTGCACCTCGGGTGCACTGAAAGTACTCTACTTTCTCTTGATAATTTCTTAAATAGCTAAATTATAACTGATTTCTACTGATTTTTACCTGAAAATTTCCTGAATTTTGTGAAATTCAGATAAAAGTCAGGTAAAAGTCAGGTAATATTTAGGTTAAAATCAGGTACATAAAAATATATCAATAGGATGTGGAGTACCTGAAAATTGTTCAAGTGAACTCTACTTTCTTTCGATAATTTCTTATTTACCTGATTTGTCGATGAATTTTAGCAGAATATTGCGTGAATTTCATGAAACTCAGGTAATATTCAGAGATTATTCAGCTAAAAATCAGGTATAATTCAGAGAGTATTCAGGTAAAAATCAGGTTTAATTCAGGGAAATGAGAAATTATCAAGAGAAAGTGGAGTACCTGAAGTGCATGTGAGGTGTGCTTGAGAAACTCCTGAAAAAGTCCTGAAAATCTGCATTTAGCTTTGACCTGAAAAATACTTGAGTTTCACTCAATTATTCCAGGACTTTTACCTGAGTACTCAACTTTTACTTGAATTACGTAATATTTGAAATTTTCTTAAAAAACTCTTGAGAATTACTCAATTACACTTCAAGTGCATTTCAGGTACTTAGGTTATTCTTGAGTGATAACCAGGGTACCTGATCGACGGATGTGTCGCTTACACTGAACATACATAGTTTTCCAATACCGTAAAGTGTTTGCATTTACCTTATATATGCTGCATGATTGCCATGAGCAGTAATAGCTATACAATAGGTATAGCTCCATGTTTGTTGCACATCTTCTGGGCCTCTGGTAGCCTCCATTTAATGCTTCTACTCCGAATTTGATATTCATTAACTTGTGACTTCAGCAACAGCTAAATAGTAAATATGCACATCATTTTGACAAATAATTGATAAAACAACAGAAACAAATTTCAGTGGTCACTATGCTTACTATTCTACATGGCACACTATGGAGTGCCGTTTGTAAACAAAACTCAAGATTGAACACACTAGTATGTTCGTTTTATGTCCTCTTACCTTCAATATTCAAGCTATTATAGTCAAATTTCACGCTATATAGTACATTATTCATGAGAGTAGTAATAGTTGGGCTTTCGACATCCCCAAAGCACTCATTGACCCCTGTTGATTAGCCTATGAGAAGCAATATTTCAAGAATTTGACCAATCACAGAAGGGCAGTGGGTCTTCAAACACCGGTGTAATCTTTTTCGAATGAGGGAGGTTTCTGATTTGTTAATTTTTAGTGACGTCTTGAGAAATGACTTCTCAACCACCGGTGTACATTCTTTAAGGTTAAGACTTCACGAGTTTAATGTTGTTTGTGATCAAAAAATAGTAGAATAGTACGTTGGAATGCGGAAGCGTGGGTCTAGATTATTTAGAAGGGTTTTAAAAATGGATTTTGAATGTTTAAAAATAGTTGAATGTTGGAATGCGGAATCGTTGGTTGCATGTGGGGTGATGTTTGGAATGTTGGGAATGTTAGGAATGCCGAAGGCGTAGGTTTATTTTTGTAATTTACTATAGATTTGTATATTTGCATTTATGAACTGATGGATATTTTTCATTCATGGATTTCATTCAAAAATGGTCAAAAATGAATGGATAATATATTCATTAATTTTGTTCTGGAGTGTTTCCGTGGACGTGCGAAATAAAAGTGTGTGCGTGCGAGGCTTTTATGATATGACTGCGCCCTGGGGTCTCCCGGTTGCGAGGCCTTGCATACGTCTTAAAGACAGATCAGCGACGACTATGGCAGTGACAATTTAGTTTTGCATGGGGGTTGTGATTACATATTTGTATTTGAATAAAAATATATTTTCATTCAAAAACGAATGGTTATGTTATTTATTTTTCATGAATGAGGGAGTGATTCGAAATGTTTATATTTTTCATGAATGAGATGCAAAATTTCTATATATATTTCATGAATGAATGACTTATTCGAATTTTTTTTATATTTTTCCATGAATGAATGATTGATTGGAATTTTTTATATTTTTCATGAATGAATCAATGATTCGAATTTTTTTATATTTTGCATCAATGAATTATTTTAATATTTTTGAATCACTATATATACATTACCTTTCAAAGCTTGTCAGAATTAATGTGAGAAGCTTAGAGACAAGTCCTTCCATCACGAGAGCTGGAGCGATAATGTGAGGAAAGGGGTTGTACGGTTGTATAATTTACTAAAACTCTAACCAATGAGGTGATTGGAATTTGTTGTACTTTCTCCGATTGGATGAATTTGACATTATGACTCGTTTGAAAGTTTTGATCTGAAAGGACAATGAGATTGCAACTTCTTTTACATAGAAAGAGAATGAAATGTTTATCTTGGATATTGAAGTGTAGATATTGCACTCCTGATTTCAGTTGTTGCTTGTACTTTGTTGTTATTAAGACAAGGCAGTTGACACAGAGAATAGAGGAATATTGGCGGGGCCAACCAGGTAATATAATGGTTTATTGCCCCAGGAGAACAGA
>JAOQGN010320138.1:0-14595 GCA_027564295.1 Himantozoum antarcticum
GGCCTAACCACTAACTCCTCTCCCATTGGATGAAAAAAATGACCTTGAGGTTTGAAGAGAGGACGACGGAGGTCAAGTGGGAGTCGACAGCCCAAACATATACTACTGACTTCCTATTACAGTTATCTACAGGCACTAGGGCAGTCATGGTAATGAACGGGTAATGGACGGGTAATGGACAGGTATTGAATCTGTAATGAATCTGTAATGGATGGGTCATGGACGGCTCATGGGCTCGTCATGGAAAGGCTGTTCATGCTCTGCTCCAAAATACCTTATATTATTAGACAAAATAAGCGTATAAATATTTTATTTTTCAACAACATACAGCCAATCTATGTCATGCTTCACTAACCAACTCCAATCAAATTTCTCAAATTTCCATGAAAGTTTACAATGGATTTCAAATAAATACTATAACCTTCTCGATTATTTCAGTTTGTAACATTCATGACACAGATTGTGGTGGATACCATGGGACATCACATTCCAGACAGGTTGCAAAATATTGTTAAGTTGCTGGTGGAAGTTGTTGGTGGACAGGTTATTATTACAAAGAAAGGATGGGTGAGTTGTTGTTACAAAGAAAGGATGGGTGAGTTTTGCATCAGATACGTACTACGTAGTAGAATTTTCACTAACTGGTTTGAAAATTTGTCAGAATTTGTTATAACACTGTTTATCAATACACAGTATTTAACGTTAATGGCTAAGTTCAAAGGTCAATGAAACCCTGTATTGGCAATTTGAAACCACCTAGACAGACAGAGAAAAATATGGTAATATGTTAGCCAAGGTGGGTGGTCAGCAATCAACAGACCAGTCAAATGATGAGCCAGCTACCCAGTTGTGGTGTGTGTCTCTTGCATGACCATGTGGTGTGCTTACTATGCGATAGTTTTCTTTCTAGCTGCTGGGAGTGATAATAATATTATGCAATGCTGAATGGATACCCCTTCATTATCTATGCCATTGGCTAATATCTTATGAACGTTATGTATGTTGTTATAATATTATTTTTCTTTCCATTTTGCATTGCAGAAAGTGGCCAACTTGTTTCATCAGTATGCATAGCAATCCTCCATGCCATTATTTAACTGTTATGGTGTTGAGAGTTGAAAGTGCTGTGTAGATATCGTAATATTTAATATATATTTGTTGTTCGCTCTACAGTGATTTTATTCAATTCGTTACAAATAATGAACAAGCTTTCTTAACGGGTTCAATGTTCAGCGACAATGCAGTTATGTAGTGATGCTGAGACCAGTGTATCTGCAGATTTCCTAAATATGTTACCATGCTTGCACCTAATCTGCTTGTCAGCATAAGCTACAAGCAATGGGTACAAATGAATAATTGCATTGCATAGAACAAAAATATGTTCTCAAACGGGTTTGAAAACTTTTATATCTGGCTAATATTTCTTGTCCTCACTGTTCAATTGGAAAGTTCTCTGAATTTTCATCATATAACTCCAATTTTGCAAATATTTCCACAAGGTAGTGCCACAGCAGAGCTGTCTACTATGAGCATCCGTTGAGTACCCGAAACTATGTTGCATAGTTGGAATTCAATGTTTGGCCACACCTACCCTATTATAAATTGCTATATATAAATGTAATATGTGACATAATGTAATGAATTTGCCCACACAATCATGTAGAGGCAGGCACAACTATTGTTTTAGGTCCCTAGACAATGTCGTGGATTGCCATGCCACAGGACCCTGCACACAAGTTGGTCATTTATTCAATACATTAATGACATGCCTGCAACTGAGAATACACAATTGAGTATCGTTTGTTTGAAAATCACGCAAAGTGTGCCTAATATCTCAAGCTATCACAGAAGGCTTCCGTTCACTAATATAAAATTGTTTGTTGTTAGTAAAGTTGACAATAGACCAGTTTAGCCGGCACACAACTGCTCTGCATGACAATCAAGATCCGATTGAGAGAAGACATGGAGCATTGTTCCATAGGCTCAGAAAAATGGTGCCGACGCTCAGAACTAAAACATGAAGCATAGGCTAAGAACGTCCAACAGAATCTGAAATGCAACGCCCTCACACATTTTTTGAAAAAGAAACATGCAGACGTTTGTGGTATAATAACAATCGTAGCATGGTTAAAAAACTGGAAATAGGTGCTTTCGGTATAGATTCACGTGCCCTTTGTTCAAAATAATGAAGTGACCTGCCGAATGCGATGTGAGCATGCCCTTGGATGTAATTAAACGCCAAAATGAAACGTGTATGTTCGTGGAAAAATTCCAATACAGTTATAGCTGTTCCTTTCTGTATATTTTCGGAAGTGAATATAAAAGGGCTGTGCTTGTAGTTTGGATATAGTGTAGCGAAACGGCAAAATGCTGCAAACCATTTACTCACTCCACGCTTGTATTTGGTGAACAAAAGTTCAAGTTTACGCAGATTTGTGTTGCTGCGTGTATCTTGGACTGCTAAGTAATTGTTCATTGAGCCCGGTGGGAATTTAATACATTTTGAATATCTTTCATTCAGTGAACTGTTGTCCTAGAACACGAAGCGATACCGAAAACACTTAATATTTCTAGTTGAGCACAAGAGCTGGCTCTAACGATCATGGGCGAGTACAATAAGAGCGTACAATAAGTGAGTACAATAAGTACGGGCGAGTATAATAAGTGAGTATAACATAGGCATGATATGTAAGTACCGGCTGTGGCAACTTTGGGGGCTTTGGGGGCTAGAAGAACTCACTGGGAGTTACCTACAATACGAATAGAGATGAATACTTCATATATTGCTAATTCACAATTGAATACAGTTCCGTTTGAGTATACCAGCCGGTAACACTACAGCAAGGACAGAGAAAGCAAAGAGTAAGCAGATACAGTAATTATTAATAAAATTGAAGTCCATGATTACAGTCTCATGGAAGATTGGTAAGGCGCGGTACTTCCACAGTGTTCCACATTAATGAATAATCATTATTGGTGGATTGAATTCCAATTGAACAGTGCTAATAACACTGATTTAACTCTGTAGAAATTGTCTTCCACCGGGTCGCATTGCAATTACATTTACAGTGACACAACTTCCAAATTGGATTTCATGCAGTTTAATTGTTCACAAATTATATTATCTGAGATTGAAAACTAAAGTGCCTCAAATCTTCTTTGGAATGTGTTTAATTTGCCGGCATAATGTAAGACAAGCTCTTGCTGAGAGCTATGTGCATGCACACTTACAGTGTTCATGCAGAACGTGCATGACATGCATAATGTACATCCACACTTACAGTGTTCATGCATGACGTGCATAACATGCATAACGTGCATGCACACTTACAGTGTTCATGCTGTATGAAATCAACACTAGTTTTGGGTACAATATGTCCACCAGCGTTTGCGGCACCAGCTCTCTGCCTCACCCTCTCTCACACCTCTTCAATGACAATACAGCCAAATGCAGTGAGCTTAAAATATAACAGCATCCTAGGGGGTCATAAAAACAGCGATGTCCATGTACAATGAACCAGTATAATTAATAATTTAGTGCAAGTTTGTTCCGTATGTAGCAAATCTGCATTTAGTTTTCCTTCTCAAAATTGCAAATCTATCGAATAATAAATGTTATGACAAATATAGGTGTCACTGAAATTTTGTGCAAGTATCTCAAATTAATAATCTTTAAAATGAAACTTAAACACGGCGTTATATTTCAACTGATATCTCAAAATTAAAATATCTGGTGCGCACATCTGTATATTGAAATGGATAACTTTCATAACTTCATAACTTTCACTGTTTGTAGCAACTTGTAGCATTAATGGCTTCTGATGCAATAATGGCCTCTGAAACAATAATGGCAATACAAGAAACACGAGACGTCTCTGGCGGGGCCTCCAAACTATGGTAGGTTTATTTATTGGTCCCTGGAGACGTTCAACAATGGCAGAAGATGGTGAGTAGATAATAATAACTGTATATATAGTTAAGTTTAAGCGGGTGCATCTACTCTGACAGGAATTACAAAACTGCCATATACTGATATAGGACGCTCATCACATCAAGGGTAGCTTGGCATAATTATAGGCTAAAGAGTTTGTAATGCTAGTGTTCATATATAAACGGAGAGTGCATTGCAATACTTAAAGCTGCATAAAGGAAGGTAATTATATAATGTTATTGGAGTGCAGTAGATGGTATAATGTCCACGTATTCTCAGCAACAGGTAACTTGGATATTAGGCTGGATAATAGAGGGGGCTGCATACATCTGTAGGTTTACATCCGCATCCAGCATATATTATGGTCCTACTCTAGGGAAGTTATCTGTCCTCTACTAGTCTTGTGCAGGCATCTTCACTAGGTGCAGCTGGAAGGCGGGCATTTTGACCACACACTAAAGATGCAAGAATATACATCCATAACAATATTCAAATATGTGAATTCGCCAAAAACGAAGAGTCATCCTAAACAACCCGAAATATCAGACTATTAATTAAGCATATTTATGTCAATTTCTAGATAAGTGTATTGAAAGAAAGTGAATCATATTCAGCCTGGATTTCTCAACAACCAATTAAGCCTGATCCTGGTGCCAATTGCTCAATCTCCAAAGAGTTGACTCGGCCCTTATGCCAATGCACCACACCTCCAGAAATAATGGCACAGATTGTAGAGTACATGAGAAGATGTAATGGTTGCCAAAGGTCTATATGTTTGATATGTCGAAAGACATATGTCGTAGACTATGGGTGTATGAATCATTTAAAGTCTCGCCACAAGGAAGTTCTCGAATCTGTGTCACCAAATGAAATAGAACGCAAAGGCAGGCTGTCACTAAATGTGTGTCCATATAGAAATTGCCTGCACGTGGGGTCGCAAACAAAGATTATGATTAGTAAATCAACCTACTCGTGTAAGGTGTGTCGTAATAAATCTAGAGTGGACACCAAGAGACAGCGTCCTTCTGGAAGACCAACATTTTCAAGCCTAACTAAATTAACAATGGAAATGCCGCCTTTGACTACAAAGGTCACCAAAACCACACTTAGGAAGTCACCCAAATTAGCAGAAGTTAAAGTTAAGGCAGACGTGAATTCAAATAGATTAGATTTAGAGAACACAGAAATAAGACTAGTTGTTGTTTCCAATGATTCCATATTAGTGAATTCCGAGGTGAACCATACAAATCCATTTCTCTCAGCAAGCATGAATCTCCTCATGTGTTCATGCAAAGCACTAGCCAAACACACATTTCAAATCGAAGAATTTGTCAGTAAATGTACCAAGTGTAGGAAAGTAATTTGTTTGCTGTGCGGATGTACATTCGCTGAGGCATCAACTTACAAAATGCATCTACAATATGTGCACAACAATCCACAATATCCGGCCTCTGAAAATGAAAAAACATCTAATAGGTTGATGTCGACATCCACATGTTTAAACGAATCTTGTCAAGCTGTTGGGTCATTGAGAAAATTTAGGAGTGCTAACAAGGTAGTTACCGTCTGCAAATTGTGCAATTCACGGACAAAAACTGGTGAACCTAAGTTTCAAAGTCTGGAAGCCTGGCATTTCTTTACAAGCATGACTCTGATTATGTGCACATGCCAAGCACTACCCAAAGACACTGTTCAGATAGAAGAGTTTGTCAGTGAATGTGCCAAGTGTGAAAGGGTCATTTGTTTGCTGTGTGGTTGCACATTTCTTGATTTGTGTGGTTGTGCAAGACACAGGTCGACTGTGCATAAAGATCCATATCCCCCAGCATCAGAAATAGAAAAGGCAGCCAATCAACGTTTATCAAGAAGTAAATGCTTAAACAAGACATGTCAAGGAGTTGGGTCACTGATGAATGTTATCAGTGATAGTAAGCCCTATAATGAATGCAAGCTGTGCAAGTCAACTGTGCTTTATTGTTAATGTAATTAATAGCCCACTTCCTCTCAACTCTTCAACTCTGGTTGAGTCCAATTGATAATGCAGAATACTAGCGGACGGGAAGAAGTGCCTAGCTATTAATATGTGTGTAAAGGCTTATCTTAAAACTTTGTCTGCAACCTGAACTCGGCAACCTGTACTATATCTACCAAATGGAGAGCTCACTCTCATGGTGAGACGCTCTGAAGCAGGATTCTAAAATGGCTTTAAAAAGAACTTCAATTTCGCTTCCGTAAGTCTACTGATTGTGAAAGGTTTCAAGAATTTGAAGAAGAATTTTAAAGAAATTCCAAAGAATTCGGAATTCAGCCTGTCTGTCACTGCTAAATTGAATATTCTACATAACTTTGCATTAATTATTATCCATTGTTCATATGCCTAAACATACCCGCTTACACATCAGTCATATGTAATGTAGCTATAATTATTATAATTAACTGGAGTTTAAACATAACTCCTATTTGGGAACTATACATCAATGAATAATTATACAATAATTAATAATTAATGTTTGTTGGTTAATTATATATAATAATTAATGAGGAACTATATAAATATAATTATATAACTGTGAACATAACAAAGTCATCTAACTTGAGATCTTCAATAAAATTAATTGGTTTTGTGAAATTTCACTTGTTGCCTGATCTAACGATTCATGACAAACTATCCTGATGATCATTCACTTGCATTTCAAAACGTCAGTCTGTCTACATACTACGGCATAATTTGCAGCAAGCGCATCAGAATACATTAAATTTCATTCATATTCAAATTGTAAAGCTATACTGTTTATTATCATGCAACGCTATAAATATTTCAACAAATCACAACTGCTAAGCGTGTCAACTAGTAGCAAAGCATTCCATGTAAAACAGTAGCCAATTCGAAAACATATAAACTTAATCACGTATTTTGGAGGATGGGAGCTCTATATGTTGATATGTTAGCTTTAATGTACCATGATGTTCCATTAATAGTAAACCCAATGATGTACCATCTATATGTGTGAAAGGAATATGTACATTTATAATTTCAATGAATTGCATCTTCAGGGATGTACTAGGAATTCATCTGTGGGGAGGTGGTGGCCATTTATTAGGGACACCCGCTTGTTGGTGTTGTTGCTCAGCCATCATGCAGTCATACAGTACTGGACCGCGACTGTCTCAACACTAGTTTCAAACTATCTGATAACCCCTTTTGTTTTTGTTGTTGATGCTCTAATAATTAATTATATATCTATACGAATACATGAGTGCATAAACAAGCTGTTGACTTTACATGTACTAGATGAATACTCCACTTGACATTAACTGAATGAATTACCTAACTAAAGGGTAGCCTAAAGTAGTGCTGGCAAAATCCCATTTTTGGCTTAGTTTTATTTAATCTCTATTTCAGGACAAGTCTTTCAATGTATTGATTTTCAAAGTTTAACTACGGCATTCGGACTGCCAATGTCCGGAAGCTGTAGCCTTGCCTAGTGCCTGCAGCCTTGATGCATATTTGTTACTACTCAGAGCGGCTTGCCATCTTTCAACCTTTTGCATTTCTTTTCCATATCTTGTAATTGCAATAGTGTTTCAATTATTATCTTATGCACTTGTAACTTAGGTCGTTTTTGGCTAGCATGGAAACATGAAATGTGTGACTCCATACTAATGAATGCTAGCATGACAACACAGTAAACTGAATGATGTGGAGGGTGGTTCAGGTACTGTGTAATACACAACTGTCAATGCAGAAACATACTTTTCCGTAGGAATGGCACTGAGGTAGTACTACTAGCTGAAATCACCCTTCAAAAATTCAACATTTCGCTTTTTGAACGTGAACTAAATGTACTTTTTTAAGTGTTTAATTCAGATTGATAGTTTTATGATATCGTAATGATGAGTTTTATTGCGCTGATAATTGTTATTGTACGTCATCGTATGTATGTAAGTATGCATAAGTATATGTATGTATGTAAGCATGCATAAGTATATGTATGTATGTATGTATATATAAGTATATGTATGTCATCATTTGTCATTTTTGTCATGCTTGCTTGTTTGTTTGTTTCTTTTCATCAATGTAATGCAACAGTGTAGTAATATAATGTGTTGGAAAACATCCAAAAGGAGTGATGATGGGATAAGTGTGCAATAGGGATGCTAGTAAAGGCGCGGGCCCGAGTGAGCAGAAGCAGCCGGCGTCAGTAGCCAAGATTACATCTTCCCAGCGAGGAGATAATGCTTCAAACTCGTTCATAATGTAACATGGTTAGGGATATATTTTCAAATTGTTCCACAGAATACATATTATTGATCCTTTGATCCACTGAAGACTTGAATGGCAGTAAATGTATGTTGATATTGTTTATGAAATGTTTATGACGTTGATGAGTAGTAGGATCTTCATATTTATGAAAAGTAGCGGGTAATTCATGTAGAATTTTGAATTTTGTAAAGATTGGTTATCTAAAGTATGAGGGATTGGTATTACTATGAAGCGTTAGGGAATGGTGATGGAGATGGGTGGAGAAATTATTTTTATTGATTGGCTTGCTTTTAAAACAAGAGAATTTTGTTTAATGCAGTAACAGGTGCATTTGCCCAGATTCAATGCAGTAGCTCAGTTTACAGTTCATTAATGAGTTACATAATAATATTAAATTGCTTGTGGTTGAGCTTAAAGTGCTTGTGATTGAAAGTAGATAGGTGGGACATCGTGATCTCTTCAATATTGTGTGGATTGTGCCTAAAGTTTCTATGATAGTTCAGTGCTCTTCAGCACTTTTTTTGCTGTCCAGTGCATCACAGTAGAGTGTACCGCTGTGATGATAATGACATTGGCACTGAGTTATTGATTCCCCCCTTGTTGTGTATTATTTTCTCAGTATAGAAGAAATTAACACTGTCTTTTTGTTTCGAACATTTATGCTGAGATCTGAGGAATCAAGTTATTTCATGTACATGAAGTGCTGAGTAACATTCACACATTAATTTCAATTGCTAACTAAAATATATTGATTTCAACTTATTTACATGCATATCGCCTTGATGTGTTATTACACATGTAAATGCATGTAATTATAATTTTTGTTATAAGAAAAATATAGCACATTTTCCTTCCTTTTAACGAGACATTATTTGTTTGTTTGATAATTTGCATCTGAAGAGCTCTTAGTGATAAATTGTGCTTCTAGATGTTTATTCTTTATCATTGTTATTATCTAAAGTTCATTGAGCTCATTACAAATATTTGAAGTGATTGTAATCATTACTATCGGAAATGCAAGTTTTCAGAACAATTATAATGATGCATCTATGATATATCTCACCCTTACACAGCGGCTACAAGATCCACACCACAAATTAATTGCAACATTCAATAGTAATGACACTTTCTGTTTTATATCAAATAGAAATCAACAACAGGCAATCATGAAAACCAGAAATATGTGTAATATGTGTAATATCATATCACATATACATATAATATGTGAAATAAATTATATGCTGACAACACTGACAGCAGTGACAACCTAAATAACAGTAGAGTAGCAGCTATACTGACATCCGCAAAAATCAAGAATACAATATTTTGCAAATTTAATATTTCTCGAAATGTTGTTACTTCGATATTTCCGTATTTCATTTTTGAAATAGAGCATGCTAGCATAGTTAGATTTTTTAGCACGTGAAACCTGTGACACCAGCTCTCTGCTGCAATAGAATGCCTTAAAATTCTCTTTAGCGATGCCCAGTTCCTGTGAATATAATGTGGAGGAATAGGAAATTAGAAAGGCCAAAGTGCTTAAAATTGATCAAAAATTAATTTTGAAGAAATGTTAGAAAATACAATAACATTGATATGACTATGATATACATGTACAGAATGCACCCAAGTTATTGACGTTAATGCATAGCTATGCATAGCTAACAAACAACACAGAGCATGCATGAGATGCAGAGACATCACACAGATAAATTTTCAGATCAATTCGAGTTGAATTTGATAAATTGCTTCGGATCACGCAGGGGAACTTACTTCGGATCATTCTCAGGTTGATTGGGGATCGAATTCGCGTCAATTTGCCTTTATAAAAGTTATATTGACACTCAGCAAAGAAGGATCCATGAAGAGCGTTGATATTTACAAATTAACGCAAACCAAGCGTTTATTGCCTTTTATAAAAGTTATATTGATGTTCAGTTCAATTGATCTGAAGAAAGCATCGATATTTGTAAATTAACGCGAACCAAGTATTAATTGCCATTTACAACAGTTATATAGATCCGAAGGATGCGAAGACATTGATCCAAAGGATGCATCGATATTTCTAAATTAACGCCAAGCAGATATTAATGGCCCTTGATAAATGCCATACCAATTTAGCAGTGGACCTTTAGCACCCCAGTACCATTATGCATGGGTCAGTTAATCTGTCCTTAATCTACCATACGGACAACAGCAGCATTACTACTACCATCAAACATTTATGTGCCAATATTTAAACATTTGAAATACAACAAAATAAATTGCCATTTTAAATACATATAATTTATTATATTATATCATTATTATGTAAAATCAGTTAAAATTGTTAACTATACATATTGCCATATATGACCATATAAAGTTCATACTTTAGTAATACTTATATAATAACACATACAAATATTTTCTCCACTGCTGATTGCAAAAGAGAGCTATAAATATTGAGAGCGTAACCTGAAAAAGAAACAAAAGTATGTCGAGAGCATAACTTAAACAGCCTGCACTCGCAATATAGCATTGCCAGGATGCCGTAATATGTTAAACAAATTGTTATATTACATGTAACCATATCTCAGAATATGATAATACAATTCATGTATGCAAATTATTTAAAATTCGTGACAAGCTTATTGGTATGTATGGCTATATAAAACGCAATATAATATTACAAAATAAGTTAATATTTTATGCATAATATTTTATATAGTGTTTTATAACATAATATAATATGCACTACTTGTTGTATTATTATATTTATAATAATGTAAAAAGTATTGTTGCTTCACAGAAAAAAATACTACATAAATATGATTCATAATTGATTTTGTATTGTTACGCTTGGAACAGGAGATATCATCCATTAATTGTTAATTTAGCATCTAAATAAAATGATATAGGAAATAAAAATACTAATAATAACTGTTATAATTCAATTACATACTCCGCACGAAATTATGAATGAGATAAGAAAATCGTCCGTATCATTATGGCACAGGTTTATATAATACTGTAGTAACAAGGAATTCAGATATTAAATTGGCAGCAAATAATAGAGGTATAACAACAAAACATAAACAATGCATATGCAAATAATACACTGGAGTGGATATGCCTCGTAGGTATACAGAATGTGCAGTAGAAGATATTATGGCATACTACATGCATTCTTCAGCAGATTATTATTGTAATGTGTGAAAACATAATAGAAAACATGTATACAGGGTAGCTCAAGTTCTAAGCATACTGAGTGCGGCGCTAAGGGACGGTTACTGGATAAGCATGGTTCCATAATATAGGAGGATCCATTCTGAGAGCACTAACGTTGTTTGATCGCCGCTTACATTACCATGACTCATCGACTTATCGTTTAGCTTCAATCCCATATCACTAAGAAGCTTCTCGAACTCTTGAATATGTTATCTGCAAAATATAAGTTGTGAAACATTTATATGTTATATTTATATGTTATATAAATATAACGTATAAAAATATAAAAATAATATAATACATTTATGGAAGCAGTTAATATATGCCGAAAGATAATAATTGTTGATTGATTCATCAACTACATTGTTAGTGGAGCATGAAGAGTTCCACCACATCTAAAAGGTTCGGACGTAAAATGGTGGGTACGTTGTAATTAGTGAATTACATAATAATAGCAAATATTAATAATTAAATCGTTTACATACATACTGCTTGCTACCGTTGGGCAGAATCTCTATGCAGTGAACATGAAAGACTAAAACGGCAGCAGACTAAAATTGCAGCAGTTTAATGGCAGCTGACTATTGGCAGCAGTCTAATGGCAGAATACTAGTGAAAGTAGTTAAGCGGCAGCAGGCTAATGGCAGCTGTCTAATGTCAGCAGTCTAATGGCAGCATACTAGTGAAAGTAGTTAAGCGGCAGCAGTTTAATGGCAGCTGACTATTGGCAGCAGTCTAATGGTAACAGTCTAATGGCAGCATACTAGTGAAAGTAGTTAAGCGGCAGCAGGCTAATGGCAGCTGGCTAATGGCAGCTGGCTAATGGCAGCAGGCTAATGGTAGCAGTCTAATGGCAGCATACTAGTGAAAGTAGATACACGGCAGCAGGCTAATGGCAGCTGGCTAATGGCAGCAGGCTAATGGCAGCAGGCTAATGGCAGCAGGCTAATGGCAGCAGGCTAATGGCAGCAGACTAATGGTAACAGTCTAATGGCAGCATACTAGTGAAAGTAGATACGCGGCAGCAGGCTAATGGCAGCAGACTAAAATGACAGCAGACCAAAATGGCTGCAGGCTAAAACGGCAGCAGACTAATACAGCCTATATAGTGAGGGATTTACAGTATAAGCGCATGCACTATATAAACGGGCCCAAAATTCCGACATAAAATGGGTGCACTTATGGAATGAGACTCACACTCACAGTGAGAGAGTACTGAACTTGAAGTGCACTTATAAGTGAGACTGAGTTCAGTGAAAATGCATTGCTATATTTCTGTGGTTCCCACCTGCTTCTGGTTGTTAATTAGATTGACATAATCTTCATTAATAACTCAACTGACAAGAAAATGTTAACCAACCATTAACGAAATAAATCCATTAAGTGAGTGTGGCGGCACAATGTCAGCTGTTTGGCATCTCAAAGCAATCAAATGCTATATAATTTGTGATCATAAAAAATACTAACATGACTCAAATTTATTCCAATTATTTTTTATAGCATAACTGTTATCTCTAATGAGTGAAAATGAAAACATTGTAAATTGGAATGTATAATAATGTGACTAACTCTTGGTAAAAATGGCACCATGTGTTCACAATCAATAATGTTTCCTGTTTCATAGACACATAGAGGTTTGCGCATGTTAGTATACAATTTCTGACTGGCATCTATGGTTATACATTCATATAACCATGTGTTTGTACTGTATAACCAAAACCATAAGCGGACAATTGGTCTCAATTATAAGCGCACCAGTCTCACATAGAAGTTCAGATACGCTTATAGTTCTATGTGCTTGTACAGTGAGACTCAAATTCTTTCGGTCCACACAGCTGTCCTGAATATAAGCACATGCGCTTTAAGTCAGAACTATATGGATACTAATGATACCTACGTGTATGATAACTTTGCAATTTCCTTACTACGTGGATTTCTATGTTTCTATGGCCAGACATTCACTATTGCAGAAAAATAGTGAGTGTCTGGCCAAAGGCCAATAAACCACATTCTGTACCCTGAGTCCGCACCCAACCATGGCAGCCGACTGCACACATAACGGTAGTTCTTTGCGGTCCCCTCTCAACCATCTCTTGCCTCGGTTCGGGTGACCACTGTCACCCTACTCCGCGAGACAAACGTTGCAATACATCTGTGCATCCTCTACTAATAACATGATGATAATGTATAATAATATGTAATATAAATGTATGATAGTGTATTATATTAGAACGCTAGTACATGATCCAGTCTAGTGTCAATGTCAGGCCTCTACACCTGAGGACGGAGGGGGAATGTAACGAAATCATTATCCTATTTACCTAGTTAATAAGATCAAAGGTGCATAAAGCGTACAATATTTAATAGTAAGAAACACTAGAGAGTTTTAGCATAGCACGGAGTTATCAGCTCGACGGCGTTTGTTTGAAGCACGGCGTCCTCGTTGACCGGGTTCACTATGGAAACTGGTTTTAGCAAGGCGTTGTGTTTAGGAGTTATGCTCTCTTTACTGCTATTTTATTGTTGCCATTGGTTTGTTGCTGGATATCAGAAACAAATAGCCAAACTCGCGCAGCTGTTTCAGAATTCTACATTTTGATTGGTCAAAATTTGTGTACTCTGAAACTAGATTTATATTTTTTACGCTTTGGTTTAAATATTTATTTACAAGTTATTTCTAGTGTGAAATGTGATACTAAATTTATTTACAAGTTATTTCTAGTGTAAAATGTGATACTAAATGTCAACCCACTGAGTTAAGTTGTTTATAGAACTAAAGAAAAATATTAGGAAAATTTATAAGCTCTGGAAACACTTAAAAAAAGGGATTTCCGATGACGTTTTCCCCGACGCCATAGAAGCCTCCTAGCCGTCAAATCTGACGCCATCATGACAACGCCGTCGTACGTCACACTTTTGTGTGCATCACGTGACAATCGACGGCGTTTATACGACACCGCCGAGCTGATAACTCCGTGCTAAAACTCTCTAATACCTCCTGATGACACATATAACACTATGACCATATATACATAACTATGCATATATATATATAACTATGCATAACATATACATATATACATAACCATATATGACTATAACACATATAACCTGATGCACACATAACAATAATAATTAGTTCACCTATACCGCTTATGTATCTGTCAGACAGACTGATATATCCTGTATT
>JAOQGN010320249.1:0-14593 GCA_027564295.1 Himantozoum antarcticum
CGTATATGGTGGCGTATATGGTGGCGTATATGGTGGCGTATATGGTGGCGTATATGGTGGCGTATATGGTGGCGTATCGGGTGCCGTATCGGGTGCCGTATATGTGGCTATTGCTTCAGCTACAATAATTTCTTACTTGTGAGACGACTAACGGATTTTTTAACTTTTTTTTTACTTTATGTACAGTTCCTGTTAGGTTACAGTTGTCAAGCAGAATGTCAATCAGAGAAGAGATTGATTGTGAGAGTGATAGGGTGGGTGATGGGGTGGGTGGGTGAGGGAAATGCATGCATAGCTACATCCTACTCATATATCCTGTACATATTACAGAGTTAGTGTCAAAAGTTGAAAGGAGTAGCAAGAGGGACAAACCCCAAACAGAATCAAAGCTCAAAGCCCTGCAGACAGAACAGAACTTTCCTAATAAATTATTTATATTAATTTAAACTATTTATTTTATTTAAGCATAGTTTTGATTTAAATTTAGTTGATACCTTTTACTTGGAAAAAATAGTCAGTTTTATTCAATTCAATTATATTTAGTTCCCCTATTTTAGATTATCATTACTTTCTTCATTTCAGTTCCAGTAGCCTACCGATTAGTTAGTTCCTACCGATTAGCAAATTTACCGAACGGAAACAAGCAAGCAAACACTCACTTTTTCTCCAGGTGGTCCATATATTCTTTCCTCTTCCTGCGACTCTCTTGCGCAGAAATTTTATTTTTGATTTTTCGTCTCACTTTTTTCAAATTTTTTTCTTCCATTTTAGATAAAGGTAACTTGGATGGAATTGGATAGCCTTCAGATATTAGAGTTCGTTTTTCTTCTTCTGTCAATATGAGAATGCCGGATGTCGGAATCTACAAAAAGTAACAGTAAAGTCACTGTAACGATTTTATTTAGCAGAGAGGTAGGACTTCAACGGAAATGGGGGTAGTTCAGTCCGCACCCGAGTTGCATTCACTAGTACACATTTGGAGATATCAGCTTCCATCTAAAACAGTATCAGTGCTGTGCTTCTTGAACTAACCAGGGAAACCTCAAGTGTGTCAAAACATTTAGCAGAGCAATTTAAAACTCCACCAGGGCTACTAGTAGACCCATAATGGTAGTAAAACAGACTTCAAATTAAAATATAACTACATTTGCAGACTTTGTGAACTTTCAAACCAGAGTTAGTGCAGACCTGACCATACCTGCAGACCTGACCATACCTGCAGAGCACAGATCCAGGCCATCAGAGGCCGTAGATTACCAGCTTTGACTGACCCAAACCGTCTGAGAGCTGCTAATCACAATTATGGTGTAACCACAAAAATACAATTTGCCATTCAAATATACAATTAATACCAAATTCAAAAATTAATTTCATTGAAGAATGTGACAGGCTTAGCATTTGGAGTAATTAAGCCAGATTTATCTGTTTCTTTAGATTTTGTAGATAAAAGGAAAAAACACTGTTAAATGGAGTGTTACCCATATTTTATCTGCTCTAGACTCAAGCTTCAGACCATTAACGTAGCATACTTTCTGCCATTCGGTGTAGGACTGCATTGGAAAGGGTGGACAAACAAATGACCCGAAAAGCTTAATTCCTAACTTGGAGATTTGCTGCCGGAACATATTTAATATCAGATTAAGTAAATATTAGAAGTTGAACCCACAAAGTCGTATTAATAGCAAGTCCCATCAATATTGATTAAATATTTATGTGAAAAAAGTCATTACAAATATACTATCTAATGTAACAATGTAGTACTTTGGAAGCCAATCTTCCAATCCTTCCCAATCAGAATTATTCCAAAAACAGTATTATAATTAATTGTATCTTGCCTCAGTCAAACAATCTACAGCCATAACAGCTGTGCTGACAATAAAATAGTTTATTACATTTTAGTTTACAGTACACCCTTGTTACAGACAAACAGACAAATACTGGGCCCATTGTTTGTGGGGCTCCAGGCTTGCAGGGCAGCCAACGTAGTGCAATGAGCATTTCATCAACAAAGATTTTAACCTTTGACTTTTACCGATTGGATCTTGCAATTTTGGGAACATTTTGCCATTGATCGGTTTTCCTTAGTTTGGCCGGACACCAAATTTGAGATGGAGTTAAACAATTCAAATTAGTTTCACTTGAAAGCCCATAAGATTCTTTTTAAAATAATATATTGACCATTTCTGCAGCAAGTATTGGTCTTGGTCCAAAATTAGAAATATCCAAATTCGGACTAAAAAAATTAACAAAAGGAACGACTCCCAGGTGCTCACAGACGTTATACATTTTGGATCTAATGGTTAATGCATGCACTATGAAATTTTATCAGTGCATTAGATGAACTTTCTCATTTCCTCATTTCTAGGCAGACAGATTTGTACTTTCAATATTCAATCTTAAAAGCATTTTTGCTATCTGAAAATCGTATCTTTGCAAACATTTATCACACATAAATTTAGGTACGTTAACTAAAACAAATCAGTACCGTCATAATATACACCAATTCATATCATTTACATGCTGTGTATATTCTAAAGTGCAGAAATAGCAGTTTGGGTCGTGATTAGGTAATGTGCAAAGATACTAATATTAATATGCACCGGTTGTGAGTAGATGGCTGTAGCTGGGTTGATTTCTCTGTGATTAGATTTGAATACAACTTGTCTGATGGGGCTAGGAGTAGGACTCTGACGTGGGGAAAGCCCGCTGTCGCTGTCACTACTGGAGCCAGGTGGGGTCATAGGCATCACATTCAAATATATTCCTTCAAATAAACAGTAAACCAATTATAGTAGACGTCCAACCGTGCAGCATGCGTCACATGATTATATAAGTTATGAACAAAGCGTTACGGCTGGACTATATTATATTCCTACTGGAAGAAACCATTAACGAACTGTACTTTTAGCGAATTTTGAACAAATTGTGAATTTTTAAAATTTTAAATTACAAAAAGTATTATTTTCTAATATTAAATTACAAAAAGTATTATTTTCTAATATTAAATTACAAAAAGTATTATTTTCTAATATAACCTTCAAATTTTACTCCTAAAACTTTACAAGGAATTAAATATTAGCGGAATAGATTTTTGGCGAATTTTCCATTTTTAGCGAACTTAGCTAAAATTAATTCCAACCAATAATTTCTTCCAGTAGAGTACCTTACTGCATGTTTGAGTACACAGGAGTGTTGCCCTAACAATCGAAACAAACAATCCTGCACTAGGTACACCTGGGGTTGGCCAGCCTCCATAAGGAAAATTACAGATTGAAAGCTAAACTTTTACAACACATTTCGTCATGTAACTCGTTGGTGCAACTGCCCCGTAACTCGTTGGTGCAACTGCCCCGTAACCCATTGTTAGCTCAAGCAACTAAAGTATGTTCACCTAGTCACAAATAGAGTAGCCACCCGTAATATGGCCTAGATGGGTACCAGTCTAGCCAGTAAATTGATAAGGGCTCTTATAGTAGGAGGACTCTACAGTTCTCTACTCTTAGTACATAACAACTACATGTCAAACAAGTAGATAGCGTTGGGTGATATGCCTACCAACAGCAGCTGTTCATATTCACACACTAATGTGACCAACTACAGCTCCAACTTCAGATGCCGCCATATTTCCAAATAATCTAAATATGAAAGCTGCTGTCAAAATTCACCGGTTACGCAAACAGTGGCAGGTTGTGCTGGCTTTAGGCTGAAAATTGCACAAGAAGGTAGATGTGCGGGTTAAGTGTCGACTACTCATCAGAAACTTAGGCTATTACTGTGAAATTTCAGTAGACTGGAAAACATTGCTCAATAGCAGTTCTAATTAAAAATGCCAGATTCCAGAACATACGCCAAGTGTAGGGTACCCAATTGTCTGACTCATAGTTCCAGGGCTAGTTTCTAAGTTTGGGATGAGAGGTTAGGGGTGGGGTATGTGAGAGGTCAGAGGTTAGGGGTTGGTATAATAGACTGGACACTAGGCATGCTACAGTGTTACTGTTTGAAGGGTTAGATTACAAGACCAGCAGACCAGTAGTTATACCTTCATCCAGATCATCAGACATCTGTTGTGTAGTCATTTCATATCTCTGGGAGTTCAAGGTGTTCAAGTCAGATCTGGGTTGCATGTGCTTAGTTAACAGTATAGAAGAGGGCTTCAGAAGACTCTACAGATCATTGCAATATAACATACAATTACATAAGCATTTGATATAGACATCATCGGGTATACACCATATTACATTTATGGACAACTTTTCCATATTTCATATGCAATAATTATTTGGGGGAAACTGGATTTCATTGTCATTGTCGAATCACATCAGTTGTAGGCTACTAGCATGTAGTTGAAATGGTGCCTGGTGCGGCTCAATGTGAAGAGCTCATAGATAGGGCCCGAGAGCTGGTCAGTAAAGCATATCGGCTAATGTTACTGGTTATCTCTTACAAAGGCCCCAATTCAAGTGCTTGGAGTATGTCAGAGCCAAACGCGATGTGATTCGCCGATTCCCAATAAATTCTGCAGCCAAAGGTGTATTTGCCACTTAGATGAAAAAATGAAAAACAGTAGCCAGGCGGAAATACTGTCAGCAAACACTGAGTAGTCATGGCACACGCCTTGCTTAAACATTGACCAATGGGAACCGAGTCAGTCGTAAATAGTAGGTCCACATTTTGACACCAGCATTACTATTTAGTACAATAATTTCCATGTATCATCACCCATCTCAAATTTCAATATTGCTACTAATATCCTTGCGCATCCAACATTTCACGGTTGTTCGACCGGATAAATTTGAATAGACAAATGATGGTTAAAATATGAGACTTAGTGAGGTGCAAACCAAGGGAGTTCACACAACCACTAGGCAATGGTATGCTCTGTCAGAGACTTATGCCCACAAACACCGGCTTAGTTCACCACAGAGCTAGCGCAATGCAATGAATCTTGCCCACAAAGATACAAAGCAATTGGCAGGTTTCTGGTGCAGATTACAAGTGTGTGAGCTGTCAGCGCTATACAAGTGTGTGAGTTGTCAGCGGTATAGCAATGAACAGGGTAAAGTGGGAGAGAGAGAGAGAAATACAGACTAGATCTAATCATTTCCTAATTTATAAACAAATCACTCACAATCAAATGCAGTTGAGAAGTAAACTTCTAGCAAAGTATAGAGGAAGCCATTAGTCATTGAGTTAAAGAGTGACAATTATGTACCTTATTACTACAGGCATTTTTAATCTACCTAATATTACAATAATATGTCTCTCGGTCGTCTACCAGCATTGATGAGTTGATGAGAGCGGCCAAGTCGATTGAAGATCAAATACTGGAAATATCATAGAGTAGATAGAAGTATGCCTTTGGAAGGAATACTTCAGATTTAAATCTAGGATTGCGGAGGTGCTGGAATGCTAGGGTGCTAGGATTGCATGTGTTGGAACTTGGAAGCCTCGAACGGAATATTCTGGAATGGATTGTTGTTCCAAGGACTTGCGAGCACATAGATGGTAGCTGGTTGTTATGGTATGGTAGATATTGTATCGGTATATCATGTCGTGGCTATGACTAATATAATAATACCCCAATCACTATATAACCAACCACGCTATCATGAAGATAAAAGACGCTGCAATAGCTTGTAAGGATGACACCTCGACAAAAAACCGATGGCAAGTCGCATGTGATGAGGCAGTTAAGCACACAACTTCTTGACGTAGTACTAATATCTCGTACGTTGGCCTACTAACGAAAGAGTGGGAAGAAAAAATTGATAGAAAATAATGCACTTGACAGTAATTGTTGTCATAATTTTGTACCCATATTGACACACAAAAACGGTATTTATTGAGGTTTAGATTTGAGAAAACTTGCGCACGGCAAACCTTGTCCCGATTAAAACTCAGTAAAATGACAAACCAAAACCAAAAAAATATACTATAACAAACATTAGCCTAACAGTCTGGTAGGTTAATGTATGTTTATAAAGGCTAAAAGCCCATCAATAACTGGAAAAGTACAGCATGAAATTACAAAATATAGGCAAAACTCAACATTGTTAGCTTTCCCACATTTAGCGGAACACCTGCATCTTGTGCCAACTGAATGATACCTGTTGTTGTGTAGATCGCCTAGCTTCAATTATGATAGGTTCGTTTTTGACAATGATTCTGGGTTCTTGTTTAGTGACTGTGACAGTCTGTATGGATCTTGGTCTAGAGATCTGGCTCAGGGTTCCATTTCTTCGGCTCTCAAAGCTATCCACTTCCAAAAACTTCTATCAAATTGAAAACATAAGAAATGAAATAGAAAATGTGAATTCAATGAATCCAGTCAGGGAAGAATTAGTGAACCATGCATTAACCACAAACGTATAGCCTGTAATAAACAAAAACCAATTCAAAAGTTTACCAATCGAGACAAACGTACCAGCCCACCCCCTCGCCTCCTAGGTTTATATATTCACCTTTGATGATCCATTGCAATTTTACACTTGTAAAATATTAGGAAAACATAGATTAAAACATTTAACGAAACCCAATTTCCATTTTCAAATAATGATTGACATTTTAAATTAAGTTTCATGTGTTGCACCATTGACTGAACCGCTTGGTGTAGGAAACACAACAGTACCTCAGGTCACTTAAAGTTGAACAGGTCACAACTTGAATATAGATGGTATTGTTTTACATATATTGGTGATTTACTGGCCTGGATGGTCCACAAATTAATTAATTTTATCTGAATCTTTCACCCTCAACATTGCATAGTTGTGATTTCACACTGACAAGTGTTTGACAAATGGAACCTACTCATACTTGATCATGCGGTGCATAGCACCACAACATCGACAGTACAATATACTATCCTAATGTATGAATATGCAGCAATCCGATTGGCCTGACCATTCATCGTTTCAATGACCTCTTGAAAACCTACCATTTTGATGCCTGACAAGACGATTTCCCATCTTAACTGACTTTACCAATTTAAATATTTGACAAGCTCGAGATTAGCCGTTTGATTGATCAGCGCACAAATGATGACAAAAGTGCCAGGTCTTACATCATCCTGAGATTAACAATAAATAATGTGGTGTCACGGACCTCCAGCACTGACCGCTGTTGCCTTTCTCGGCAATATCACCGCTGATGCTAGCAGCTAGCTGGGTAATACCGGCAGTTTCTGGTCTGCTAACCAGGGTGCCATGCCTTGTTGTCTTCCTGTTTGCTTGTTCCATTGTGAAACCCGGATTTGAAACACAGTCTCTTAGGTATTTTGAGCTTGTGCAACAATATATCTTTGCAAATGTGTATGCTGATACCACAGCATGTATTAATACTGTATTTTCAGTGACTGAGCAGTTTGTAGTACAGCTACATACAGTGTGGTCATATCTGTATGAACCAATTTAGCCTGTCACTAGAAGTGATCAAGATTGATGGTCATTACCAACGTTGCCAATCTGCTGTTTAGTATTCAATTTTTTAGTTACAAAACAATTTATTAAAATGCATAGAATGACCTATCAAAAAAGTGTTGAATGTCTAAAAATGGCAGATGCTGAATGATTACAAGTATTTTATAGATAGCAGTACAAATTTTATGAGACAGAATATTTCAGGAGTAGCAAAATTGGACAGAAATTAGATTGCCATAAACTAGCTATTAGCTTTTCCTGTGTATCTTGAATATAATCCCATATTTTACTGACTATGACTGCAGTTATTCTATATGCCTGCTTTAGCAGCACAGCAGCAGTACAAACAGCTGATGTTTCACTTTAAATTGTTTAGTGAGAGCTCAGATGGTTGTTTGTAATTAAATAGTTGTTCCCCCTCCCCTGTGTTGTGCTATGGGCCTGTATTATCAGTGACTGCATTGTTAGGAAGTATCAAATTACCTCTAATATACTATCATACCCACTAGCCACTACATGTGTTTTGTTTTCTGTATTGTTCTAATTATAATACCAAAGTTCGGTGACCTAGAAAGTTTACTTACTTTCAGGTAAGGGGTGAGTAGATCTTATTAGACATGGTTGCAGACTTTATGCTGCCACCACTACAGTTGACAGTCTTTTTGTGTCACTTTATGAGTGGATTTGCCACTAAGATTTGACCTGAACAACTTGCCGAGTTTAGCTTAATTTTGAACTCTCTGAAGTCTAAATATTGTCGCGGTCGCAGGGGCATTACGTACACTCCTGTGTAATGTACATGTTAGCAAAATACTCACACAAACATGAAAGTACTTTTTTGTGATTTGAAACTATAAGCTTATGGTTCCAATTACCTCACAACTGAAATGACATAACATGTGTTTATACCAATCCTGTAGCACTCAGTACAAGATGAACCCTTTTGAAATATCTAATTGACTGAAAATAGCCATAATGGTTTTCTAATCCTAATATGATGGAGTAAAATTATTTTTCTTCAAACAGGATTATAATTAGAAACAGTAACACCATTTTACCTCACCAATTTTTTAATAAAGTTACCAATTTAGCACCAACCTAATAGCAATAATGGTAGGCCTACATATTACTCATACGGTTATCAACAATTTTTAAATTTCAAAATGTGGTAGCCTAGCCCAAAAGCCCACCTGGTCTACGCAAACTTCCATTGCCATTCCATACGTTCCAATCCGTATTGCTCTTTTCCTTGTTACTTACTACTGGACAACTAGTAAATAAGTAGGACTGGTCTCCATTTTCAAATGATCTATTGTTAGTGTCATAACAAGGATGTGTATCAAATCTGATTGATAACTGAAGAATTCCTAACCACTACTGGTTTATTGAAAATGTAAGTTTTTTTTTAACAATATTTAGTGACTTGGCAACAGGAAGAAGTATTTTGAAATCACTCAATCCATTTATCAGCTTTGTTGACTGCTGTGATGTGCCATTGTGCAATAGTTACTAGTTACTACTTCACGTTTAGTCAAACAACAACTATTGCCACCAGCTGTATTCAACAGTTTAGGTAAGCTGTTACTACTCCAGAGGCCCTCCAATGGGAGAGACATGCAGTGATGCGGGCCATATTCAAAGACAGCCAATGGTACGGAGTGTTAGTTGAATGATTATAGGGCAACAGGACTGTTCTGCTCCAACAGCACTCATTCAAAATTTCAAACTCTAACTACAACTTAGATATTGATCTTAAGGCTATTAAATAATCGGCTTAATATTACACAGGCCCGTTTTAGTAATCTAAATCTAGACAATCAGAACATAGGACCCCTCCTACATCATTCCGGAAAATAAAGTTCCAATGAAACTCCAGCCAGGCATTATGAAAATTCCATGTTTAGTGAAAACACTGTGTTTTGTGTATTGTCTGTAAGTAATTTGTGAATTGTGTTTTGTGTCAGGGAAATTCCATTTTGTTATCCCATGGTTAGAATTCCGTGTTCACTGGCTTTTCATTGAGGTTTCACATTGGCAAATAGTACATGATCAGTACAACCGGCTAGAATCCACTTCCCCTTGTTTACATGATTGTTGTGATTGTTCTTGCATCATTGATGTCTTGCGGTTGTTTGACATTAACAAGATCATATTTGATTTTATTTTGATCCAGTGTTACATTTCGTGAACAGTATAGTAGGTGTTTTTATCTCCAACAAAAATAGTAAAGTTGTAGGATTGTGTAACCAACAACTACCAGTAGTATCTTAAAACAACATGCATTGCTGCTTACATCGATGCAGTGGTCTGTGCCGCTTTAGTGATAAGAAAAAGTGCCGAATAAATCCACACAAGATAAGATTAAACAAGGGTACGCTCGAGTTGGCAAAAGTAGGCAAGACCTAATCTAAGATTTGTGTGCTCAATGGTGACCATGCATAGGTGTCGATTAGCCTCGTGACATTCTCAAGTTTCTACTACCTAGCAACACCATATCACTGTATCACTTTCCCTCCCCCTATAAAACTGCAGACATAACAATACAGTTAGTGACTTTTGCTTACATGTGAGATATCCAGACACCTGTTGTAGATTATGCTGCCTATTATTTATCCATAGGAACTAATTAAACACTAACTGTGAGAGTGAATTTTTTTAGCCAGTCTGTAATAAAGTGGACCAGTCTAAGGGCAAATGATTCATACAGCAGCATTATATTAAATTAGCTTCAAAATACTACCAAATATACTTAAATCCCTTGTATAACCCATGCAATACACTTTGCTGAGGTTGGTAACTGTCATGGATGAGGATTGACTCACTACAAAATACTATATTAGCAAATAATTTCCGTCAAACAAAAGCGTTACATACCAACGCCTTTGACCAACAGGATGTTATTTCTTAGTTGTTGCTAAAAGATCTGTTTCATCCAGCTTACTGATATATACTTTGCTGAGGTTGGTAACTGCCATTGGTGAGGATTTACTCACTGTAAAATACTATACTAACAAATAATTTCCGTCAAACAAAAGCGTTACATACCAACGCCTTTGTCCAACAAGTTATATATCTTAGTTGTTGTCTAAGAGATCCGGTTCATGCCGGCTTACTGAACTATATAATTATCAAGTGCTACCCTGTTGAAATTATTTGCTGCAGGAGTTGAATGTCTGCTTTCTGTTCCCAATTTCAGTTGGAGATATTGCGTTGGCTATTTATTTGGTTGCAGTACCTCGTTTGAGGCTAGCATCTGGGCCAAGGGAATGAGTCCTTGATTGCTACAATTTGTATGTGATTGTAACTTGAGTTGCATAGAGTGCATGGAAGTCTTTAAATGTATTCCTGCTGTTGCCAGTCTCTAGCAATTTCATCTATTGTTCCGTCAAATAATTTTGGTTACATACAAACGATATAGGTTCCAGCTGTGCATGTATCCCAATATCTTCAAAATAAAGAGTGACACCAATAACACTTTTTGGCATTGTAATTTAGACATAGTGCAGCACCTATGAACAAGATATTGTCTTAATCTAAGAAAGTTACATTTAATAAATTTTCCACTTTCAAATGTCCAGTTTTTATTGAAATGACTCATGTCTAAGCTTAACGACGACAAGTTCTGTTCATAAGGTCTTATCGCCTTCCCGTAATCCTAAAACAGCATAAGTTCAACCTGTTCCAAATGGGGTAAAATGCATCTTTGTTAAATGGTAAAGTGACAGTTAGTTTGCCCTTAAACAGAGGCAACGTGTTGTCAGCTACATTAACGAGTAGTTAAATGCTAGAAGGGTACCAGTATTGGGTGTCCCAGCGAGGTGCTACTAACACCATCTCTGCCCTGTCCCCCCTGACTTTCGTGGTGACCTTGGCAATGAGGTTAAAAGAGGGGAAGGCATAGCAAAGTCCCAGTTTGCCCCAGTCAACAGAGAACGCGTCAGTGCAGAAACTAAGTGGGTCCGGCTCCCAGGCAATGTAACATTTGTCTTTAAAATTAACCTGGGAGGCGAAAAGATCAATGCAAGGCATACCAAAGTGTAATGACAGTTTGTCGAAACAAGATGGGTGTAAGGACCACTCAGTGTTGGTTTTAAATACCCTGGACTTATTGTCAGCAATAGTATTTTCAACTCCCGGGATGTATGAAGCTGATAACCAAATCCCCCTAGTTTTACACCAAAGCCAGATGTCCTTAGCTAATAACTCAAGCGAAGCTACCACTCCACCCTGCGCTTCAATGTAACAAATAGCGCAGGTATTATCAAGCTTAACTGAGATATGTAGACCTTATTGGTTCTTCACAAAGCACATCAAAGATAGCCAACAAGCTTTTAACTCAAGCCATTTTATGTGTTCAGACTTTTCCCTGGCTGACCACTGGCCCCCAGTAGACCCTAAGCTGCAGTGACCGCCCCAACCAATATTGCTAGCATCAGAGTACACAACAAGGTCAATGGGTACTCTACCAAAGTACCGAGGTATAGTCACATCAGCCGATAGCCACCAAGCAATATTGGCCAGGGCAACCTCTGACAAGTTAGTGACCTGGTCAAAGTTACCCTTGGCAACCTGTAGTGCTCCTGATTTCAACCTCTCCAAATCTCAGTAGAACAGTTTGCCCCATTTGGTGCCAGCGGAAGCGGCCACGAAAGCGCCCACCAGGCTGGCGACCTCTCTAATTCAGACCTTACCAGAATGAGCTATCATCGTATTACAGTTTTCTACAATTGACTTGTGTTTGCTACCAGGAAGTGAAAGTGACATAGTAACACTGTCAATTTGCATTCCCAAGTGCAAAATGTGTTGGCAAGGGTGAAGTACAGATTTGGCAAAATTAACGATAAACCCCAACCCCGATAGTAGACTAATAGTGGTGTCAATGCCAGTCTGTAGTGCCTCTCTAGAGGTGTTCATAACAATGAGATCGTCAATCTATGTTGAGCATCTAATGAAATGTTTGCCTCGTAAAATTGCAAGCAGAGGTTTGCACACACGAGTACAGATTCTGGGAGCAGAGCTCAGCCCAAATACCAACACCTTGTACGCGTAGAGTGTGCCCTTCCAGAAAAACTTGAGGTATTTCCAGTGGGACTTGTGTATAGCTACCGCAAAGTAAGCATCCGATAAGTCGATGCTAGCCATTCAATCGAGTTGGTGTACCAAATCCGTAACAAAATTCAAATGTTCCATTTTGAAATGCTCATATGCCAAAGACTCATTCAACTTTCTGAGATTTAATATTATTCTAATTTGTCCAGAGGGTTTAGGACGAGTAAAGATATTGCTTATGAACTCATCCCTTTCATGAGGGGCAGTTGTAATGACTCCCATCCCAAGCAACCTCAGAATTTCACTATCAATGGCGGCACACTCAACTCCAGAACATTTTAGAGGGTAAGGAATAGCCAACTGTACAGGTTTACATATAAATTCAAGCTTATATCCCTCAATAATAGACAATATGTAAGAGTCCGAGGTAATTTCCCTCCACTTAAGAATATTGTCACACAGACTACCTACCCGCGTCCTCTGCCTCTCTGGCCCCGCGACTGCTGGTGTTGCTGAGGGTAGTTGTGGCTGTAAGGGTGTTGGTTCCGGGCAAAGTTCGTTCGGAATCGAACCCTTTCTCTCCCGCGCTGGCCTAAAAAAGGCTTGTAGCTGCTAGAAGGTTTGTTAAGTTGCTGAGAAAGCTTGTTGGAAATCTCAACTGACTTCATTGCCGATTCAAGGTTTTCACCGAAAAGTAAACCACTTTCAGGCTTTGTGTTGGAGATTAAAGGAAGATAATTCGAATTTAGGGTGCCTAAGATTATCTCCCTTCTGGCCTCATTGGTCTTATACCTGGCTAGCCCACTAAACTCCGTAGAGTCCGCAAGCAATCTAAATATTGATTGAACATCTTTGTCCACCCCTTCGGCACTAACTTCTTAAGCTCTGCCAACTGGTCCATAGCCGTAGCCTGAGCTGTGACACTCTTACAGAGTGCTGATTCTGCCAACTGTAAAGTAAAATTACTTTGTTTAGATTGCCCCGACATGGCTTTATAAACACATTCGTTGACCTTAGAAGGTAACAGGCCGTCAATGTTGCACGGTGTCAAGTAATTTTTAAACTTTTCCACAACTACCGCAGCAGGGGAGGGTTCTGCAGGGCCGAAACCGCTACTGAAATTTACTTTTCTAAAATCACGTCCTAGATGGTTGTTCACCAATTTTGCAACAGTGGGTAAAATGGCCGGGCCTTTCCTAGATTCAGTTTCTAAAGCCAATTCGTTTAGAAAATCATCTTCTCTGTCACCCTGACGATCCGACTCCGCATCAATGCTCTTTCTGTCAGCTATAGAGGTTAACAATTCATCTAAGGCTGCATCATCATCAACAATCGCTCGACTCCCAGTGACAACATTACTGCGAGTCGGCGATCGTGGATGGTTTGAAGGGTCAATATGACTCCAAACGTCCTCCGTCACTTCACCCTCTTCGAAATCCAGCTTAACGTCGGACATAATTGTAAGTTATAGTTTGTATTAGGAACAAAGAAAAACGCACGTCTTCTACGAAAGCGTTGCAATTGGGAAGTGAGTGTAGCGTTGCATTCTGGGTATTCTGTTGGTCACTTTTCCACACTAGCGTTTCGAATAATAACTCAGTACATACTAATTATTCCCCAGTGTTGATACCTGTAGCCAACTACTAGTGGATGAATATGTTCTCCCCACCCACACACATTTGCTACCTGCTATTCCCTATCCTTCTGGCAAATCAATGTGATCAGATATCTTTTTAAAAATTGATGTCTATGCATTTTGGCCAGGTGTGCATAAACAGTAACGAGTCGTTGTAAATACGTAACTAACAATTAGAGATCAAACAATCGTAAATAGGCTAATTTCCAAATATAATTGTCATTTCTTGCACAAATAAAACTAATAATTTTCTAGCTACAAATATAGAGAAGACAATTCTGCACTCAGTTAAAACGTAGAAAAGTTGTGGAAGTATTAAGATTGTCCTAAAGTCGTGGACAAAGTCTGGCCTAACAGAAAAGTCGTAATCCACGACCAAAGTTGGCAACCCTGCACAGGCGTCTACAGAAAAAACTGGTTTTGACCATGAGGGCCTATTGGGGCATGAGCACTGATGAAATAAACATCAATATTAATAGAGCGTGGCCTTATG
>JAOQGN010320470.1:0-14586 GCA_027564295.1 Himantozoum antarcticum
AGGTGGTGGCTTACCTATAGAACTGATTTGAAGGTGTTGAGGGAAAATATTTTCAAAATAGTAGTAAATGTATGAGCTAAAACGTTTTTAAATGGACGAAAAGCAATCCCGGAAGTGTAATGAAAATGGATTAATCCCGGTTTGTTATTTCTGTCCTTTGTTCCTAGGAAATTTTTATATGGACAGAGAGCTGAAAGTCTTATCTATCTAACTAAAAAAAAGTATGACTCTAGCCCTGTTAGGATTCGTGATATTCATTGTTTAATCCGGCACCGGCAATACGCCGCACGCTGCGCTGATTGGTCTTGTGTGGAAATCCAGTGGCGCACGCTGCGCTGTATGGTAGCGAAAGAGTTAATACAAGCGATGTTTGATATTGGTGTAGCAATATGTAATGATTATTGCTTATTAGTTGTTGAATTTTGAATGTTTAGCAAAGCACTGCTGCTCAAGAAAATATCTATCTATCATCAAATTGTCATTTTTCATCTGCATTTATCCATCACTAGGTTAAATTTGATAAGAAAATCAGAAGATTTTCGTTGAAACGTTCTAGTAAAGAAAGACTGAACAAAGGCAGGTGAAAAGTCAATAATATTTTTATTGCAAAAGCCAGACACTCTTCTTATAATTATCTTTAGGGAATACAATAAAATTATTTTAATATTCATTGAGCAAATTATTTCAATGAGGACGTTCAATCCATTCATCGCATATCCGTAGTTTAATTCTCAAATACTACTGTGCCCTTCGCCCGAATTGTGCTTTGAATAGGAAACATTAAGAGTTGGAGAGACGGCACCATACCCTCCCTAACATCACAGTCAAGCCAAGGGCTACTTGCAATTCACAAACTATATAATCAGCTAACAGGCAAGGCACAAAATGACGTCTGTAATATCTGTACTTACTTCAGTTTGGCTGACTGCCAGCTCAACTTTTCTAGCAGAAAGGATATCACTCTAGATAATAAAAAGGAAAGAGATTGAAACACCATATCTATGCTAATTCATGCTGCAAATGGCACTTGATAATAATTGCCACCTTAAATGATTATTTATTGCTAATTTTCTTCTGACTTTATGGCCATATTTCTGTAATCACATAATACGTTCAGTACCAATGTGGTATTAAAATACTTGGTACAGAAAAACGAAATATGAAAGCCTGTCAATGAAGCGCCATAGTTGATATGTCTAAGATTAACAAGGTTATCTCATAAAGCCTGCTATTCGTACAGATGTCTTGACATTGGAATCAGTGCACAATGCCATGTTGTCGTTACTCACGTTTAGCCATCTGGCATGGAATACTTTTAGTGTTGTGATCGTGACAGACATTTCGAAGGCCAAATGTAATAATTATGTTTCGATTTCATGTCTATGGCAACATGAAAAGTAGTAAATGGAGTTTTGCAGAACCCAATTTGGGACATGTCAAAATATGGTATTGTAATAAAAAACAATTAAATGTGACAAATAATATGCAAATGGAATAAATAAAAATTGTTGTTTTTTTATGCATGTATATACGTACATAGATAGTCTTACTGTGCGTCTTACCGTGCGTGATAGTACACACGTATATACGTACATAGATAGTACACACGTATATACATATATAGACGTATATACGTACATAGATAGTACCCACGTATATACGTACATAGATAGTACACATGTATATACATATACATATGCGTATGCGATGCACATTATACATGTAATGTATGTGCTTGTATTTCACCTGAATAATCATATGGTAAGCTATCCATCAAAAGTCTGCATTGTAAAGGATTTTATGCACTGAAACGATAGAAAATTACATTAAACAAATTAGTGAAAAAGGTAACCTTTTCACTCGATATTTGATAGGCATGTAAAGTGTGAGACAAACTATAACCAGCGGTGTGACAACGTTAGGCATGTGACAGAATACTTGACACTACCTGATTGCTGTCGAAACCCTAGATACCTACCTGGCCAGATCCACGTTGTTCCTGTTTCAACTGCTTGCCAACACTCTCAAGCTCTTCTAGCTTTGACTCCTGGGCATTGCCTCCTTGCATCGTCTCTTTTCGCAAAGTCGCTATACTGGCACCAAAATCCAAGGTTTGTCTTTGTGAATCTTTACTAGCGTGTGCGAACTAGACATAGATAAATGAGTCAGTGATGACTAATGAGACAGTAGAAGCATCGATGGCTAGCGCGACCAATATATTGCACATGAGACAGGAATTAGGCAGTTCGGTTCGATATTTGTAATCAATTTCGAGATCCAAGCATCACAATTTTAGTATTAATTTAGCTGTCAGTGCTGGATAGGCCTACCCCTAGTTTTCCCAGTACAATTATCAAAGAGAAAAAATATTTTTCAGTTTATTGATGTAAATTTAGCAGATTTTGAGCATTTGAGTTACTTAAAAAAATTTTTTAGTTGTCAAAAAGCACTGGCATATTACTGTGAGAATGCTTGTCATTGAATGTGCCAGCCTAGGAATGTGCCTGCCTAGGAATGGGAAGTTATTAAGGGAAGTTATCAAGTTATACAAGTATTTGCCTGCCACGTTAGTTAAGGTGCAAATACAGGATTTATGAAATATAAGGTAACCTAAGCACAGAATTAGCAAGGTGGTGATGCTATCCACATATTATTAAACTTATATCTCAGTATATAAGTTTTTGTACCAGGGTACAGAACAATTGATTACACATTGATGCCGCCAAACAACAGCCTAATACAACTTAAATTTAGGCCCGTTTCCAACTTATTAAATAGTGATCATTCTTGCACGGTTTTCTTATATGGCTTTTTGAATATGGTTTTTTGGTGGTTAGGAGGGAAGCGGTGTTGGACATTTTAAATTGCTTACCGTGTGTAAAATATTTTTGGCATATGACACCATGTTCAACCCACAGTACTCGGCAAGTTCTACATCCATCCATTACTTACTACTATTTGAACCCCGGTGTCTTCATCCACAACTTCCTTTTTAATTTCCTGTTTAACTTCAGCAGCGACGGGATTAGAAGTGGGTACTTTATTTGTGATCTTGCTTTTTTGTTGCTTTTGATTCACCACCTGGTTATGGAACAATGTAGCTTCATTCACATTTTCGGAAGACAATTTTTGACGAGGCGTAACTGAGGTAGACTCTAAAATAACATAATTAAAATTAGCTGCAATGACCGGTTACACATGCATGAGGATGTTTACAAATAAATATTGGCTAATGGCGACATACGACTAAGAATCTTCACAAATGGAGTTGCCACTTGGTAAATTATTAATAATAATCCTACAATAAACTATAATAATAGATCAATTAATTGGTAGATTATGTTTTAAATGAATTTTAATGGCCAGTACTTATTGTAATCAGGTATGAAATTATGGCTATCAAAATATTTATTAATTAATCCAAGTTGGGTTATAAACGAAGGGAATTTATATTATAGCCTATTAATAGCCTATTATTATTGTTATTATTATAGCCATTGTATAAGAATGACAGTAACAACGACAATATAACATAGTCTCTAATCACTACAGAGCAGAGCTGGTAGCAAGAGTCTTCTGCCGTTAAACCTGAGATTATGAATATGATGCCAGTCTGATACAGATTGGCATCATATCATTCTGTGTCTTGTAGTTGATGGTTTGCAATAGTGCTGGTATGACATCACAGGATCGATGATGTAACAATTTTACAGTAACAATCTTAGTCTTATAAAATAATCTAGTAAAGTCCAAATAAACTCTTAACTCTTGCATATGAAGATATATTATATTTTGATTACAGGATACAATGAAATTCCAAAGATGCTTATGAGAATAACTTATTGCTATTGCGCAGCACTGTGTGTAGCATATTTGCATAGCAGATCGTTTAGTCACATAGTGTACATCCTATTACAGAAGCGCATTCTGAGTGTAGGGGAATGTGATTAAGCCAAGTTCCTGGAACCAGATACGTGGAATGTGAGTCGTATTCTACTGGATATTTCTACAGGCTGCTGGGCTGTTACTACATTCTGCAACACTACAATTACTAAATGCTATCAATGGGATAGTTCCATGACTAATCACCATCAAGGAATTACAATCATGCTGCACAAGGAAACTTGACACTGCTCTTTGCATGATATTTATATAATTATTACACACAATAATTAATCTATTATTGTTACTACCCTCAGAATATACAAATAATTATAGCAAGTTTAAACATGATGCTGGTGATAGCTGTTAGCCTTATACTGTGGAATACAATTTGGAAAGGGCCATGTGAGGGGGTGTCTCGTTCATGGAGTTATGTGGTTCTATGTTAGCCGAAAATACGACTGCCACAGTTACGGAGTGGGTAGTGGATACAGCGCATACAAGGAAATGATGCCATTGGTTGCAATATCTCTTGTTTCCGTTTTGAAAGCCTACTCAAACAATTATGCAATTTGCTGATTCATTTTCCATGTAGAAAGTGTTGAACAAGGAAAAGTATCATCCAGTGGTTTCACATTTATCACAGAAAGAAATTTGTAAGATTTGCAAAATAGCATTTTGTAAGAAATGCTATAATAATATAACGGCCCAATTCCAGTCTCCAACCATAAACCTATAATTAGTCAGTCACCTGTCTGTGCGCCCATTGCCCTCCTCTTACTGGCAGCTGAAAGGAGGGCATCCATCTCATCAACAGCAATCTTCTCCTCATTCACCTCACTCTGCTCTCGACTATCAGTCAATACAGCTTGCAGATTTTTACTCTTTGCGCTGAAATTCAAATTAATCTTGTCACAATTGTTAATGTGGAAGTTCAATTATGTAACTAGGAAATTTCATTGCCGTGGTCATTTGTCATTAGAAAGGCGGGCGACTTAAAAAAGCTACCGACGACCTCATAAAATATGAGAAATGACTGCATTGTCAGGTGGAGAATATTGAATGCGCCAGCTGACAAGACAATGTGCCGTGTAGACCGACGCATACATGAGTATGCTGCTCTAATACACATCACAGACATGCGTATGCTGCTCTAATACACATCACAGACATGCGTATGCAGGGCACATCTTATACACATCACAGACATGAGTATGCTGCTCTAATACACATCACAGACATGCGCATGCTGCTCTAATACACATCACAGACATGCGTATGCTGCTCTAATACACAGCACAGACATGCGTATGCTGCTCTAATACACATCACAGACATGAGTATGCTGCTCTAATACACATCAAGGACATGCGTATGCAGGGCACATCTTGTACAAACATACACTTACTAGTTTGACCTGGAAAGATTAATGCAGTCCACTAAGTCTACGAGTGTTTGGCGACCGCAGAGAAGGAGATCTCACATAATTACATAATAATTGATGATGATGAGCTTGATAAATGAGGTGCAAGCATTGGATAAATGAGGCGCAAGCATTGGAAAATTTGATAGGAAGAGGTGGAGGGCTATAATTGGATTCCAAACACTAACTTTTGCCGACTTGCTTTGCTTCTGTAGCGCGTATCTATCTAATCAGATGGGAGCCCAAGGTCTAGGCTCCTACCCAGAAGATAGTGATGCTTCATTTCCATTTGTGTGCAAGAACATAGAACATCATTTACACCAAGTACATGTATAACTATATCTATTATAATTATCAATAACGTACAACATGTTTGCATAACATTATATAAAATCTTTAACGTAACATAATATTATACAATTTGTACAAAGAGCAGTGCGCATTTCACTTCGATATATTATATGAAAAATGGTGTAAGTGTTGGAGCTGGTTCAGTTTTTGGAGTGTTTTTTTTTCTCCCAAGTCCAAAACCCTAAACTTTAATCCTCAAACCTCAACAGAGATAAGGGGTGGGGATTGGGGTGTGGGGTTTGGGTTTTAGGAATTTGAAGATTGGGAGTTGGGGTTTGGGGATTGGGATAAACTGATAGATGGATGTGACACAACGGAACAATTTGTTCAACATCTTCCGTCACCTGCAAAATATGGGAATATAAGAGCATACAACGAACTTGGGAGTGTTGTGAGAGTTTGATGTAATCTATTGGACTCTGGGGTGTGGGAACTAGAATTAGAGAAAGCAAAGTTACCAATATGGTGTGAAGATTTGGATAGCATGGACGAGGGAGGAGATCAAGATATAATAACCACTGATACAACCACACCCCAATGAAGGGAGACTTTGGCACAGGTTTGAACTCAACAGCAGCTTGATAATGATTGGATATATCAATTGAATAAGATAATAAATGTGATTATAATTCATAATCCTAATAGAGGTAGTGAGCCAACTACCAGAAAAAGAGTTATGATTGATGAAAAGGTTATGGTTGATGAACCGAAATGGTAGCCACAAATGGTTGTGTTGTGCCCACTGGCACAGATATGTTAATGGAATGTTGGATCTTCTTGCCAGAGTGAACAGTCTGACAGCTTAGGCATCTCTCCTCTTGGCTTATCACTCCATGACCAGGGTGAAAATTACTCATTTGATCAAATTTTAATCAAAAAAAAGTCAAATATTCTATTGTATCCAATGCCAAATGCATTTCGAGACAAACTTAAAATATTGTGCTGGTTAATAAATCACATAACGTACAATTCGCACAGCTAGAGGCGCCGCTGGATATATCGAGGTGCGCTCCCGTACAAGGAAACAAAACATTTTATCTACATCTGGCAACAACCGAATAAAACTCATAAGCAGAGAGCGCACTCCCACTAATTTCTCATACTAGATGAATCGTTGAGTAAAAATTTCAAGTCGAAACAAACAAATTAACAGTTTTCCAAAATTAAAACGTTGTGAATCGGAGTTGCATTCCCATAACATGGAAATACTTTTCAAATTTTTAAGAAAAATAATTCAATAATATTTATAATGTCAGTCTACCTTATTTATTATTTGTATACTATATATTTGTGTTCGGAATTAGTTAATAATACACTGCTAATACTACATGTTGACTAATAAGTCAACAAAAGATAAAAGTATACAGCAAACTAGACATACCAGCCTATTTACTGACCCGACATTACGCCTTCTAACAAGCAACAATTCCTGTTGTGGAACAAGTATCGAAATCTGATCAATTACTGTCTTTATTTTATAACTAAATAAAGTTTAATACTGACAGAGGGATTGAACCGGGTGGCTAAAACATTGAAAACTGGGAATAGAGTTTGGTACTCTTGACACATTACATCAGTATCGACCGCACATTAATGGCAATGAAGGCAATGAAGGTGACAAAGGTAAATGAAGGTAGGTAGCTGAGCAGTAGGCTTCCTTGGACGATGTTCTGGCCGCAATGAACCCAACGATGTATGGCAGGCTCAGTGTTACCTAGTTAGTTTAATCCAACAAGCGCTGCCATTGCGGTGGTTCCGTGAGAACTGTTTATGTTGAGCAGAGTTCATATTGACATCAATCATGTGGCCCGTTGCCATGACCTGTACATATTTGGGCAGTATCACTGAGACTACGGCTGGCAACACCATACCCTCCTTCAACTCTTCAAATCTCATTAGCCCTCTACAACGAGACAACATACCAACATCACTCACGATTCCAACACTATTTTTATCAAGTGAAACAGTTCTCACAGTCCTCTCCCTCTATAACTGTGACACTCTATAAGCATGACAAACGGAAGGCTTAAAATTCACCAAAGCCATAAAAATACCACAACAACATTGAAGTAAACATGAAATCATTACTTTTGGTTCTAAACCACCATAAATTTCTCCAGTGCAAAGTAATAAGGAATAAAAAGCATGAAGTTCAGTAACACCAGTGAGGTCGGACAGGCGAGCTATGACATAGCCCATACAGACGCTAATGACAACAAGCTGTTTGTTTTGAACATAGAGCTCCATGGTTTTGAAGAACAAACGAGGGAGCAACCAAGACGATTATAGTACATATTTAAAGTACACCTGACGTTAACCACAGTTTAACAAACTACTACTCTACCATAAGTTTGATTGATGAGGGGGGTCCAGTTTCAAACCAGTTTCAAACTGAGCATGATTCAGATATAAGCAAGGTCACTTTAGCGATATCTGAATGCTGGATTCATTCATCTAACCTAGCATCTATGTAAAAGTGTGTAGCACCCTACAACTGCACACTAAATTAGTAGCTATGTCTCTCTGGTAGGTATGCTGCATGCAGATTGTTTAAAATTTCAACTACTTTGTGTTGAACAGGATTCTAATTTAGCTGACTGTAACACAAGGAAATAGAGTTTGAAGTATTGCGCTGGAGTTCCTGGATGGAAGACATACAGTGTAAGCCCTTCTAGAGGGACTGAGCTGGTAATAGTGCCACTTCTGCCCTGTCCCAACTTTGACATCACCGTTGAAACAAAAATGTGATGCCCTATATCATAAAGGTTGGATAATTCCTAATATACATGCATGTACATGTATAGATAATCATACAAACCCAAAAAATATACGGAACCGTTACAAACAAATATCCAGAAGGATAGTAACATGGTTAGAATTATGGCCCAGGGCTCCATTCCCACCGCGGTAAAAAACTCTCCTGCCAAAAATTCTAGGGCTAGGTTCTTAGCAGTAAAGTTGCTTCCTGTGGTCTGTGAGGTCAGGTGGGCTTCCAGGAGGATTAGTTTAGCTATTGGATTAAAGACTTCATACTAAACAATATAAAACAAGTGAACGTGCCAAGCATTGTGCCATGCCAAGGTAAGAACACCATCAGCTGGGTCCGATAGATGATTGTGCCAAGACTTTCAGCACACTTGTCAAGGCATAATAAAAATTTGTGGATATCAGAAAAAAAGAGAGGAATGCATCAAGCATGGCTTGTTTCCATCATTCTAATTATATTCTAGCTGAGAGTTTCATATGTAAAAGCACAAAACAGCCACCACTGAGTCATCTCCAGTGTTAAGATCTCAGGCTACACGTTCATTCCTTGGCAAATTATGAGCTCACGTAGCAAAAAATTGGAAATTATAAATAAGTAACATATTTCCCCTCCTCCAATAGATGAGCACTGATAATTACGATGCAAACATTTACTTACATATTTTTTCTGAGTGATAGAATCACGCCTCCGTGCCGTGATTTCTTTACGAGCCTGCAGCAAACGACGAGACCCTTGCTGAATCTAGTAACATCTACATCCTCTCCTGGCTCCGACAGCTCAGACAGGGGTACTTTCCCCTTGGCACTAACAGATGTACTAACGATGAGTCCCGATTCTGGCTTGTATTCCACTACCATTCCTGTATAGGTAATAGATGCTGCCTCACCGCCCTTCCTACTATCTGAAAGCAAGCAACATTGACATCACATGATCTTGTTCCTAGAGTATGAGATTTGTAGTTGAATTCGTCCCAATTCAAAGCAGCCTTTTTTCCACAAAGTGCAGGAGATAATCTATGGAATTGCGGTTACCAACCGTCCTCATCTGCTCAGATGGCGCTCGGTTCCTCACAAAAGTTCTAGGCACTCTACAGAACATAGAAGTTGGACAAACTCATATTTTACTAACCCCTGAAATTTCGAAATTGAAGTTCGCAATTTGAAATTTCGGTTCCGAGTTGGGCAAATAGTTTCCACCCCTCTCTTCCCTCTCCCGTATATTGCCCAAGCTGTCTCATCCATGACACTCCATGACACTCCATGACATCGACAAGTTTTAGGTTTGTGTCATTGTGTCATACATTGTGTCATACAATGCACATAGTACAAAGTACATGTCTACACAATGCCAAAGGTACACTCATTTAGCTACCAAAAATTTGGTTCATTTGGCAAATTTCCATAAGCGATTGCATAACTTTGGCATGTAATTGTAACATACTACAAATATGCCTGGTGAGTAATGGAGGTTACCAACAAAGCCGGGCCGCAGCTCAATTAACCAATATTGACCAATATTATAAAAAGGATGTGCAACAGCAATCACGTAATAAATTTTTTTTCTTTTTCAAACCACAGGTTAACAGTTATTGATTACATTGGTTCTTTGCGTTAAAATATGCTACACCCTCCATTGTATATTCAAAAGGCGTTTTTATATTTTTACAGTGCGTAAGAGACGGACGGACGCAGTAAATGAACAAATGAGTGTAACATGACAAACCGACGGTTTGCCCTTTGTGATAGGCCCAGTTACTGGTGGGCCATTCCCAAGAGGATTGTGTAATAGTTCTCCACCTCCCTAACAAAAACAACTGGTTCATTGGTTGTGCAATGTTATTGTTATTGTCCAACAGGTACTTTGATGGACTATAACACTATCTTGGTAATGGATACAAGGTATGAGCAAAAAGTGCAAGTTGACAAATTCCTTATCTGCAATGTAGAGATGCAGCAACTCCCTAAAGATTATAAACGGAGTAAAACATAATAAACTTCACGCTGTGAGGTACATGTGCAACAATACTAACATACCACAATACGGATGCTATCAGACTTCATCATCAAAAGACTTGTTCACCACAGCCGCTGAGATATTATATAACTGCTGTGAGCTGTGACACACATTAGCAAGTTGCCGCCGTGACACGAAAACACCATTGATTACGGTATTGGCGTTTTTCAGTTTAGCTTAGTTCTCAGATGGCAGTTGGGGTTTGGGATACAAACACACTTTTTATGGAGAAGACAACTTTTCCACCTCCATAATTTTCTAGATCACTGGCTATTTCAAAAACCCTCAGTCCAACTGACCTAACTCCAAAATAGGAGTCGAACTGATGTTGATCATGTGTTCAATATAGGCAGGCGGTATTTTGAATCGGTGGTAATTTAATGCACTCAAATTGAAACGGAATAAAAATATGCTGAATGATAAAAAATAAATATATAAATATTGAAAATTGCGTGGAAACTGGTGCTAAAATAAGTTAGTTGGTTGGAGTTGAAGTGGTGACTACTTAAAACTATGCTGGACTAACCATCATTTGACAGAACTCTCATGTAGACCGTACCATCTTGTCCAATGACTTTGAGCTGAGTTCTGAGGCATGCACCTATAGGAAACCTCTTCATGATCTCCTCTGCAGCCCTAACCTCACCCTCTCCCAGGTCAAAGCATGATATTATGGCTCGCTGACCACCAGCAGTCACCAGATGAAATCTCTGCTGGTCCTTCTCAAAGTCATGCTGCGGAAAGTAAGGAATAAAAATAATAATAAGGAATAAATATAATAATAAGAATTTTAAATACATATCATCAGCGAGCTTGTGTGCACATGTATGTAACATTTGCACAGTTAACATCGTAAGCTTTGCAAAAGTCTGCCGAATATAGTGCAAATTAAAAATGTGTGCTGAACTATGACGGTTGAAAATAAATAAAATATAGTTATATACACCGAATTTTATATAATAATAATAGTGATAATAATAATGATAAGTTTATTTACCTATCGCTTCATAAACAATCAGTAAGGATAATTTATAAGCGATTACATGTATTTATTTATTTTATATGAATGTGATTTATATAAAATAAATTTATTATAAAATTATTACGTTTACATGATTGTGAAGTCAATGATTTATATGATATATCATGTACTGCAATTAGAGGTTTAATCTAAAGTAGTTTGTGGGTGTAGTATGTGGGTGCCAAGAAAGTATGGTGAGAATGACAATGGAAAAGCACACACTACCACAAGAATGGAACAATTGCCAATAACAATAACAACAATTCAAGTCTAGAGCCCCCAGACCAACCACAATTTCCAGCTTTCCAAGAAATTTTCTAGCTATGTACTTTACCCGGCTTGCCCAACCCCAATAACAATGCATCAAAGCCATAACAGTGTAGTAAAACTGTCATAACCATCAGTAACCACACTACACCACCAGGATGCTATCGGAGTACAATATCATACAATGGACTTATTATTCATACAATCCAAGATATTCTCATTATCAAAACAGATAATCTTTCTGGGTGTTTTAGAGGCAAAAAATGCATATTCTGGTAAACACACGCTTTACAGGAATGACATTAATGTAGGATATTGCATTCCTACTACTTTGATTGTATCAGATTTCACTGCTAAAACCAACAGCATTGCCAATGTTTTTCGCCATTGATGAAATACTAGATTGTGTTATTTTTCATTTGTGCAAGGGTCAGTGAGGTCCAATGGACAGCGGTCCTCAAGTGGGACAGCCAAAATGTTGTTGCAATTCCCAATCCAGAAGTAAGGTCCTAAAACACTCCATATGTATCATGCATGCTTGTATCATGTATCATGTATACCTACATTTCCCAGCGCTGTGTTTGCTAATTGCTACGCAAATTATAAATCATAATTAATTCACGTTGGAATAGGCAGCTAATTTGTTGAGAGCCTGGATCCACCCCTGGTTAGGCAATAGTAGAGATGGAGAGCCTACCTAGCCCAATATCATTGGCAACTTGCCAAATGTTAAGTACTTTAACTTAATCTTGATTAATCTTTATAATTTAATTATGTTGTGCTCAGGTTGTTTACACATTAGTAAGAGAATGTGTGAACGTGAGAGGTAGAGGGAACTTGGATCTGATCCAAATCGAGTCACAACAAAAATACAAGCATAAATATTATGACCTACATCGCTGTAACGGTAGATAATCTATTGGGTCCAATTCTTAGGTCTGTGCCAACTTACAGAACTTAACAATAATTTTTAAATATGTTGGTCCGTTGTTACAGCCCTATGAATAGCCCTGCGTATTGATCCAATCAGTCTGCCTTACATTTAAAAAGACATATTAATATTTAACAAAATATTTTAAATTTTCATATCAAAACTCAGTCAAAATGAAAATAATAATAATATAGTTATTAATTGTTATACATGTTTTGTACAAGTGTATTTTCCCACAGTTATAATTATAATGATATTATTATTTTGTGTATTAATACTACGCTAGCATTAATATGTATTAATGATGTTATGCTAGTATTATGATATTATAGATTTCCTCCAACTATAACTTGTTATTGACTTTTATTTTGATTAACTTTAATAAATGATCTGGTAGAAAGGTACAATTTGATAGTGCAACATCCCTATCTCACACTAGATTTATTTTATGTATTATTTTGCTTCCAGTGTGATCTTAGGCGCCAGCATCTCCAATAAATGCAACTCCGTGGTTGCAGTCAAACAGCATTATGTGGATTGACTAAAAGTCTGCCAGACATAGTGAGTTCATTTTTGGGAACAGGACTGGGTCAGAAACAATGATGACCATACCTGACCAACGCAGTTGCATAATGAGTGTAAAATGCAGTAATGCAGTGTATAATTATAACAATTTTAGCTTTAATGTCTCCCTCCATTGTTTGACCAAACCACAATTTTGTTAAACTAGTTTGGCAATTTCTGCCAACCACTACAAAAGTCAAATATGGGCTGTATGAGAACCTTTGCCAGCATGCAAATCTCCACAGCATCCTGTCTGCAACACATTTATAGCTTAGTTGACGATTACAGTATTGTTTGTACAGGTGGCAGGATCCTATTCAATTTAGAACCTAGAACTGCAGAGTAATCATGTTATCTTACTACATGCTATCCTACTACTTGTCCTAAGCATCCTCCCCCCTCCCCAACTGTTACACAGTATTACTACGTAGCAGCACAAAACTAATAGCGGAACTCAATGTCAGAAATACCTGAAAGTATCCATTTCATGAGTTCACCTGTGCAAATTTCAATATTTTTGTGTGTGGAATTTTACTTAAAAGAATGTAAGAATGGTGAGATGAAAAAGGCAATAAAGGTAAGGTGAAAAGATAAAAGGTGAAAAAAGCAAATTCAAACTAGTGAAATATAATAAAGTGTTGTACACACAACAGTGGGTAGTAATATGGTGGTTGAAGGTCACAGCTGGACACCTCTCCCTCTCCACACCTACCTACTCGCAAACAAGGATACACCTCCCGGTACATGCCCACCCACCACCGTCGTATCACATAATATGTATTATACAACTATTACAATAATTTTATTATATACTCTCTTTTAGAAGTCATACTTCGCCATGAAACATGAGGAATGAGCATATTAAACTTTGGATTCGCTTATAATTAATTGTATAAATATTGTGTAACGCATACAACTGGGTCTGTAATTGGATGGCATTCGAAATATCAATCAGGTAGCCTACATGTTATGACCAACATCTGTCTTCAACGTTCACTACCTTGTGACAATACCCCGCACAGCGTCCTGTGACAATACCTCGCACCAGTGTCTTGTGACAATACCTCGCACCAGAGTCCTGTGGCAATACCTCGTACCAGTGTCTCGTGACAGTATCGCACCATTGAGATGGAAGTGAGAGCTTTATGTCACTAATAGGTAGCACCTGGCTATTTAGAGAATTAAGATAAAAATTCCACACCCACCACATCCTTACATTTACAGGCTACCAGTTAAATTTGCACCCATTCTAAGTGTGTGGTATGATGTAAAATAGGCACTCCCTGCACACATATGCACTCCCTATAGGCACACATAGGCACTCCCTATAGGCACACATAGGCACTCCCTATAGGCACACATAGGCC
>JAOQGN010320581.1:0-14582 GCA_027564295.1 Himantozoum antarcticum
ATTATGTCCATACTAGCAAATAATTCCGAGATAGAAAGAGTTGAAATATGGATCAAGTCATACAGGTACCAAGTCACGCATTAGTAATACTTGTATTGCAGTCATTTGTTTATCTGATAAATAAATTACACTGTAATGTTACAGGTAAAGGGTGTCTTTGTTCCAGATTGAAGATGTTATGGTGTCAATAAGCATGTAAATACTAAAGTACATCGTAGCATCAAAAATTCCAATTAGGAAACAAATTTCTATCTCTATTTAAGTGCTACACAATGTACTGTAGAGTGCAAGGCCTTATATATCGTAGCTCAACCTGACCAATCCAAGGAGAGGCATTGACCTGACCTATCATCAGATGACTATGATTATTAGAACATATGCAAGTGTTGGTCAACCTGACAAGGCATTCCGGTTACTACATCCATGTCAGGGCAGACTTTTAGTGACTTCAGCTGAGCAGAATTGCTGCTGTAAAACATATAAAAGCACAGACAGAATATCTCAAAATAAACTGAGAAGGGCTAAAATTAGGCTACTTATTACCAATGAATTCTATGATGCCTAGGAATTTGGGATAAGGTATCTCTTTCGGAGTGAAATACAACCAAAAGTAGACGTAGTTATCAATATTAAGAATAACACACATATCAGCATTGCAAATAATCCTAAATACTGGAGAGGTAAGGCAAGCAATATAAAATATTCTACCTTTGTATGATGTTAATATGTTGAATACATTAATAGAAAATAGGTAACACTTGTAACTGGGACTGAACCCGGGCCCTTTGTGGCACAGCGCCTAGCACAGTGGCAGGTGAATTCAACCACTACACCAGCTCGGCATCCTTAAGAAGGAAGCTTTGTCGGTGCACTTCAGTAGCTAACGATACCACTTCACACAAGGAAGCTGGAATTCAATCCCATTTAAAGTGATCCAACTCTGACAGTTCTGGAAGCAGAGATATCCATTTGCTAATGACTAGCACATAGTAATAGCTTGCGATATAGCACACTTATAGCATAGCAATTATAGCACACGTAGTGTACAAGCAATAAATAATTGATATACAATTTGCAACGACAACTTAATAGAAAATAGTAACACTCATAACTGGGACTGAACTCGGGCTCTTTGTAGCCCAAAGGGCCCGGGTTCAGTCCCAGTTATGAGTGTTACTATTTTCTATTAAGTTGCTGTTGTTGATTCCTGCAAATTGTGTATTCATTGAATACGTTGTGAATACATTATGAGCAAGAATATTGTTATGGATGCACAATATTGCATCTTGATTGTGTAGACCATTGTCTGCCTTTTAGCTGCACGAGTGAAGATGCACCTAGATTAGTAGAGAACGGATAACTTCTCAGATGATAGGAGCACATTCTATGCTGGCTGCAGATGTACTACGCATATGTACCCTACACATGTACTATACAGATGTGGACAGCTGCCTTCTATTATCTAGCCAAGATCTATCAAGTTATTAATGGGATGAGAATATATGGACACTTCAAAATACAGCGGCATTGCAATAGACATTATATAATTATCTACTTAACTCTACCTAACTATATTGCAATGCATTCCATATGTATGAACACTATAACATTACTAGCTTAATAGTTTAATTGACCATAGCTACCGTTGCTAGTAATGTTGTCATCTCAATATACTTCAGTTCTTGTGTTCCTGCTGAAGAAGTTGGATGCTTAATTTTACTCCCAGTATTGTACTACTTCGGCACCTGCCTTTCTCCATTGTTGTGATATCCAAGGGGCTAATAAAGTTACCACCTAGTTTGGGTCTCACCAGAGAAGTATTGTTCCTTGTCTTGCCATTAATGCTACAGTAGGCCATTATTGCTATAACAGGACATTATTGCTACAAGTGATAACTACAAACATTGAGCTGAAGTAAATTATCTTTGCAACCAAATAACAGCTACAGCAAAGTCTTGTAACTGCGGTAGTGCGGTAGCAGCAGTGCGGATATTGGTAAGTCTTTACTCTGTTTATTTAGTTAGTAGTTTTGTGACAGCATTTATTACTGTCTTTGTGTACTTAGTACTTACTTATTCCCTTTCATTCCCACTGTTTCCTGTTTGTAGTGAGGTAGTAAGCTGTGCATATTAAGTTATCTGCCGACCAACTGTGTAGCTAGATTTTTAGGAATCAAGAAGGCGACAGCTGAGTTGATTGGGGTATCTTTAATTCACACTTACCGTGTGTTACGAAGTATCTGACGAACAGCTAATTAGCTTGATTCTTCGGAATCAATAAGGTGGTAGTGGAGTCGACTAGGGTGCCTCTAGCATGTTTACCTTGAACCCCAGGCTCAACAATGGCAAACACACCTGAAAGTCAGTCATGGTGTCGAAAGCTAGAATAACGTCGGATAACTCTGCTTGGCACGGCCAGTCAGTCAAGTCCCCCGAGATTTGCTACGAGAAATTCGCTTGACTCGACCAGTCAGTCGAATTCTCTAGCTCCTACAAGCGATTCGCCCATTCGCCTATTGCACACAATGCACTATGTGCAATGGGGTCTGAGAGCAGGGACATGTCACTTGCGGATCATGCCAGAGAGGTAAATGGGTTACAGTCACAGACACAGTCACAGCAATCTCTGTGCCAGAGACACAGTCACAGCAATCTACCTCTAGTCTGTGACTAGAGATGGAGCATGATGTTGTGGACGAGTACAGTCTCTCTTTGGAGAACACTCTCCATATGCTGCCTACTCTGTCAACAGACACCCTGGGAATGGCAAAAGGTTGTGTACAACCACTTCCGAGCCATCATTCGAGTGCAAGTCCAACGCCTCGAGCCAAACCCAGGAGAAATCGGAACGTCGATGCAGCACTAGCTAGGTGATGATTTTCCCGTCATATGAATAGGACACCAGCACATCCAGTTAGCCACTCCTGATGCCGATGGTTCGATAGACCGTCGAAGTGAGTTGAACAAGTGAGGTTATTCGGCTCTTTGAGACCCAGAAGAGGTCAACCATTGGTCCTGCATGATAGAGTAGAAGCAGCCACAGGCTGGCAAACTTTACGCATTGACCAGTCGAACCATATTTCCTGGCGACCAAGAGAAAGTCGACGTTCGATCATACTTGATAGAGTGGAACCTAGTGGTTACCTGGTGCTAAGTATTAACCTGTCGACTCACAGCTCCTGGCAAACCAGAGGCCATCGACAGATGATCAACTTGATAGAGGGGAAGCAGAGACTGTCTGCGACCCTTTAAGTGTCGACCAGTCGATCTACTCTGAGGCCTGATGGGAACATGGAGTACTTAAGACCCTATACCTAAGACCCTATACCTTTATCTAAGACCTAAGAGTATGGAGACCAGCAAATGTCCTTGCAGACACACCATACAGAGCGTCTGCAGTCGACTCAGTGGCTAGACCACAACCTACTCCTAGGATTAGGGGGTACCACATGGTGGACCAGAGAGAGAATCAGCATCAACTCTATTGCCTAGGGCCATGCCTGTACGAGGTCGACGCATGACTATTGGCAGAGCTAGTGACCCTACGGTCTTGGAGATGTCTAATCCCTCCTTGCCGGTGGGACACTCTGTCGATAGTGTGGAGAGACCTGTGCATACAGAACCAGTGACAATAGAGTATCCACCAATGCAGGGGAAACCACGTTTGTCAGTACAGCCCCCAATGCGATGTTAAGTCAGTTGAGAAAACCTAAGTTCAACGGCACTGGCATCTCAGAATCTTCCTTGATGTGGCAGATGTGCATGAATGGAATGAAACCCTCATGCCATCCACATGAGGCAAAGTCTGATCTCTGGCCCGGTCCTAGGCTACCCAGATCACCTGCTGGAGTACATCCTTGATACAGATAGCAGCGTCTACGGGACAGGTGCCATGCTGCCACAGGTCCAGGATGAAAAGAGCGGGTGATCCCATATTTCAGCAAAACCTTTAACCCACAGGAACGAAATACTGTGTCACCCTACATGGGCCGTTAGCAGTTTGCAAATCGATAAAACACTTTAGGCCCTACCTGTATGGTTGACAATTTGGGCTACGGACAGACCATGCTGCTCTGATCTGTTTATGTTGCAAGACAGAACCCAGTATTCAGGTAGTTAGGTGGTTAGAGCTCCTAGCTGAATTCACGTTCAAGATTGAACATCAACCACGGTTTAAACACAGTAATGCTGATGGGCTCTCAAGGCAGTGTGTAGATTTCAAACAATGCTATCGGATAGAGCTGTCTATGGGAAGGCCGACCCGTCTTCAGGTGCAGGCTGAGTTAGATACTAGCTGAGCAAATGCGTTCAGTTTTGTTAACCAGTCTGGCTGCTGGACAGTTACTGATACAGGCTCATGCAGTTCCAGCCTATCTGTCGTCCACTTGTTTATATGACTGGACAAGATGTCGACCCCCTGGTCGAAATCATCTCAAACACACTGTGGTAATGAGGGCAGTATCATCCAGACCAGATTGACATGGAACCTTGAATGATGAGTCTGTCTTATCTGTGGCAGGTGGCCACAGAAGGTGGTGTCGTTGGGTGACAAACAGAGTCAGAGTCATGAACCGTCTCCAGTCGTTGCCATAAACCACCGAGGAAAGTCGACTGATGGAGAACATTCATCGGTAGCTGATCCAGCTTTCTGCAGAGGTTACGCAGAGAGAAGACAATCTGCTGTTAGCAATGATGTGTCTGATCTGGTAAGCTTGCAGAAGAGTGATGGAGACCTATCTCTTGTCTACCGGGTTGTCGAGACGAACACAGAGATTGACGGAGCTACTCTATCATTGGGTGGTGTCGATCTCCGTAAATTGAGCAACTTGCAGTCACTGATGCAAATCAGAGGTGACGGAGTGCTCCCAGTCCGGATTCACAAAATTTCATAATAGAGCCAAGGACGTAGCAATATGTCCAAATTCGCTTAGATGGAAAGTAGTGTGGGGTTGTCACACATTGGCTCATTCTCGGTTTATGCGTGCCTTGAGCCGATTAAGGCTTTACTAGTTTTGGCCAGGCCTTAAATCTTACCTCTGTCACATAATCAGATCCTGCGATACTTGTCAAGTATCTAAAAGCAGTGGACCGCCTTCCCTAAGGTGCTTGGGCATCTCTTAATTGGTGGCCGATAGCAGCAAGTCGCTATTGAGTTAGTCGGCCCAATGTCCATGACCAAATCTGGTAATAAGTGGATTCTAGTACTTACCGACCACTTTACCAGATGGCAGGATGAGCTAGTCATTCACGACGCTACAGCATGAGTAGTCACAAACAAATTTGGATAAACATGTGTTCTGTTACTTTGGTCTCCCAGAATGTTTGCACTCAGATAGAGATGCTCAGTTCGAATCTGATTTAATTCGGGAACTGCGCGACCTCTTGAGGGGTAGAGAAGACCCGGACCATTCCATACCATGCACAGAGTGATGGGATGGTGGAACGGGATAACAGAACATTGGCTGAGTCACTTAGATGTGTGTTAAAGAAAAGTGAGAGAGGACAGAATAGTTGGAACGAGTTGTTGCTATAAATTATGAGAGCCTTTAGAGCGACGCCACATTCCACTACATAAGCGAGCGCAACCTTTCTTATGTTTGGAAAGCAATGTCGACTCTCTGATATGTTGTCTATGGTGCCAGTATACTCCCAATGGAAACCCACACTGAGTATGCGACAGCGTCGTCTCAGAGAAGATGTATTAAAAGTACTAAGATCTATTAAAAGTCAATCTCCAGCGTCGTCTAAGAGAAGACATGAGTTGCTGAGAGAACAACAAAAGTTTCTATGCCTTCTAATATTGAAGGTAATTGCATGTATGACATTGGAGATGAGGTATTGGTAAATACGAAGGAAAAAGGAAATGTGTCAACCCAAAGCTTGAACCATAGTTTGTAGGGCCTTTCGAAGTAATCACAGTCTGTCCAAACCATACATATTGACTGGCACAGCATAGGTCGATTGTTAATGAGCCTAGGATCGAATATTATCATTGACCTATGACAGTCGGTAAATGCCCTGTTGAACAAACTGGGTTTGGGACGACTTTAGCTACACACCAATATATAATTAGTGTTGGAACTCAAGCAAGGGCGATGATCAAGTTTTTTTTCCTTAGATGTCTATATCAGCTGTGAATTGGGGACAGTCTGACTTTTTGGTACTTACTGTTCCACCCAGAGGTTGTAGGTTGGTGTTCAAGATATGTCTCTAGTGCAGAATCCTTCTGAGAATTCAATGGTGCAAGTTAAAGTGTCTAAGAGTAATCGTTTTCACACAATATGAACATGAACTAGTTGTATATTGATTTCTTATTATTCTGATTTATCGCTGCCAATCATTAAAAAATTATGTAGTGAAAGAGTTAATTTAGAAAGTTCTTCTTTTTCCATGTCCATTACTACTCTGGAACAGTAAATATGTTAATGCCATTTCATAGACATAGACATAGCCATTCACTGATAAGGCGCGATTGTGGTTACTGAGCATGATTGCTGTGTAGTAACAGTAGCTGACCCAGGTGAATTTAGAATCAATCTCTACATCCTACCTTGGACTAGCATCTGATCATGTTACCAGTCGCTAGGTTACTGAGCTGAGCGATCATGCGATCATGAAGGAATGTGTGAATAGTAGGTGTCATGAAAAGTTACCATCAAGAAATGGCTTCTTACGCCATTTGTAATCACACGACTGAATACTTAGTTTAGTATTAAAATAGTATTGATTCATTGACCAAGAGTAGCTACCATCAGTGCTATTCCTCAACTCATTGACTAGGCTTGTTTAACTTTGTAATGAAGTTGGAACGCATGGCTGGTATCAATCAGTGTGTACTGCACTGTACATTTATTACTACTCTGAACTACATGAATCACAGAGGGTAATTATTTACTACTATGGCTCAACTAAATAAGACTACTGGAGCTGAAGGAGCACCAACTACTAACTGGGCAGACGCTATGGATGTATATGACCTAGATCTACTCCATAGTGATTCAGATGGGCTAGACGAAGGTCTACTGGATGTGAGTGGAGAAAAGTTGGGCGATACTGCTGGGAACCAGTCGACACTTGGAGCATCGACATCTGTATCAGAGGCTGACACTGCTGTAGAATCTGATCAAGGCACGAAGGCAAGGCCTTGAACACATGATAGAAATGTAAGTTTCGCTCTGGATGCAGATAAGGCTGTCATTAGGGTAGTCAATACCCTGCTAGCTACACCTGGTGCATGCGGGTTATGTTATTCTGTCTCAGACAAGTCAAATCGACTGATTGTACATCAAGAGGGTCACTGCTTTTTGCGGTACTGTGGATGTGGGTTTGGCCGAAATAGTAAATACTTAAGTAAAGCGTACGTTAGGACTCAGCATAGGGGGAGCATCGTGTGATTTATTGCGTTTCAGCTTCAGAGCATTTTAAGCTTTAAAATGCCTTTAAAAACCGCTTTAAAGCATAAGCTGCTCTTCCTTTTGATACTGTGTTTGATGGTTTGAGGAAGAATCATCGTGGACGGGTCCAGGGAAGCTTGGGCAGTTACTCGTTAATCCAGTGGATAACTCCACCTAGCACTAACCTCCCCTGTAATTGATGAGCCTCGGCATACTGGGAAGGGTCAGATACCAACAGTGTCTCTGTAGCAGCTGATGCCCACAGTGCGAAGAGACTCCAGCCCATCGAACCTGTGCTATGTCACACATGGCGAGGTTGCCAGTGAAAATTGGAACTATAGCCAGGGTGGCTGGTACTGGCAAGACTGGAGCTGGGGGCCAAAATTTAGATCTTTCTGATGAAGCTCTTGCAAAGGAGTGGAATCGGAAATATATCAGGAAGGCCCCTCCGGTGCAAGATAAGTTTCAGCACATAACAAATTTGCGTCATAGGCAGAGTCCAAGTCAAACCAGGTGGCAACTTTTGTCTTCTGTTCGCACACCAGGAGGGAATAACTCTCCCCTGCCCCTAAAAAGGCTACGTCACTCATTTGCAACATCGAGTACCCCTTCAGTTACTTTGCTTAACAAAATTTCCATTCCACCCTCCGGCTCTTCCTCAAATTGTACTCACAGAGCCAACCATACTTCTAGTGCTGGGAATTGAGCTCGTGCCATTCCCAGTATTGATACTGGTGTCATGCAGACCAACTCAGTGTTGTGTGATCCTGTATATCAGAAGAACTTGAAAGAGTTCGGAAGGAGAATGCGGATTTGTTGAGTTCACTAGGTAGAGCCGATGGGCAAATTCATAGCTGATCCCAAACTATTCAAGAATTGAGAGATCATGAAGTGGCGGTTGAGAACTGTCTGGTGGTAGTAATATCTAAGCTACGTGGTCCCACGACATCATAACTCTGGAGTAGTTATTTGGGAAGTTAGACCCCTTAACTTCAAACTGGTGTGGGATATGTTATGGATGCACATTCTTGAGTCTTGATTGTGTAGACCACTACCTACCTTCCAGCTGCACTAGTGAGGATGCCTGCACCCAGATTAGTAGAGAATGGATTACTTCCCAGATGATAGAAGCACCTTATATGCTGGCTGCAGATGTACTATACAGATGTACTATGTAGCGCCTTATATGCTGGCTGCAGATGTACTATACAGATGTACCCTACACATGTACTATGCAGATGTGGACAGCTGCCTTCTATTATCTACATGTAGCTAAGAACTATCAGGTTATCCATGGGCTGAGAATATATGGGCACCTCAAAATACAGTAGACATTATATAGTTATCTACTTAACTCTACTTAAGTATATTGCAAGGCATTCCATATATATGAACACTATAGCATTACTGCCTAAATCCTTCTGTTGACCATAGCTACCATTGCTAGCAATGTTGTCAAATATCTGTATGCTTCAGTTCTTGTGCTCCTGCTGAAGAAGTTAGATGCTTAATTTGGCTCTCAGCATTGTACTACTTCTTCACCTGCCTTTCTCCATTGTTGTGATCTCCAAGGGGCTAATAAACTTACCACCTAGTTTGGGCCCTGCTGGAGAAGTTTTATTTCCTTGTCTTGCCATTTTTATTCTGCTGTAGGCCATTATTGCTACAGTAGGCCAGTATTGCTGCAGTATGCCATTATTGCTACAGCAGGCCAATATTGCTACAAGTTATAACTACAAACAGTGAGACAAAGTAAATTATCTTTGCAACCAAATAACAGCTTCAGCTAAGTCCATTCCAATATGTAGGGAGTGTGTCACTGTAACTAGTTTAGAGATGGCATCGACATAAACAGGCCTAGCAGTGTGCATGCTCATCTGTACCCACTGTGGTTAAGCGCATACCAGTACTGCGGATACATCAGATTCATCATTAGTACTGGTGCATGGTTTCAAGTACATGGCTTCATGTGCATGTCACATTGAATTTCATCAGGTAAGCTCCAAAGTAGGTATACTTCAGCCATAATGCTCTATGGAGTGTTGTCGACATCCTTTTGTAAAGCAGCGGATATCTGTTATCACAGTCAAGGTTGAAGAGTAGGCTCTTCCACTCGAGGGGACCTCTATAATTTGTGATATCTATAATTATTGGGGACCTCTGGTGGGGACACAGGGTTGAAATTACCATTCAAGTCTTCACATAATTTCAAGGATGAAAGTCACCAAAACTTATAAGTCAACTTCGTACACAACCCTGCCAACCCTCCTGTGAGCCACTGCCTGACTGTTTCAGACCTGATGAATGTACATCATGCCTTGGCTCACATGGTTAATGCTACAAAAGCAGCTTCTTGACATGGTTCTCATTGTGTCATTGGCCATTCACATATCCACACAAACAACAATTCCTGTCAACTCAGCATGGGAGTTCTTGGCCCGCGAGTAGATCCCATTAGACCATAGGTCTTAGATATGTGTTTCAAGCCTGTGATCTTAGCACAGCGAGTTTCTGGAGTGAGTGTTGGGAAGTGCTAGAGAAAAGTGAGAAAGGACACATTAGCCAGTTGCTTATTTCCATTTATCAAGACGTATATTAGATTGAAATTGAATGCGTATTACCTATTTGTGTCTAATGTCCTTTTCCCAATTGTAAAAATTCAATTATTTTCCAGTGATAATATTATTACATCACTAACAATTGGTACTCACTAGCAGCTATCGTCCAATCAGCTAGGGCCGTTACAGACTTACAAAATGTTGATGTTCTGATGTTACAACGTATTATTATTATTCCAGGAGGAAAACAGAAATTTTTACTTATGATTTACAGAGATGCAACTGAGATGGTGAACTCCAGTGCATCTTCTTTAGATGATCGGGATGGAATTGGTAACGTATGTCTATCTTTTCAAAATAACACAAAATCATAACAATTTTATAAAAGAAAAGTAGAAAGGCTAACATCAGCCTATCACCTCTACCAATAAAGAGGCAGAGATCTAGTAAGTCATAGTTAGCCTGCGATATTAGTACTAAGTTTCTGGGGTGAGTGTGGGGAAGTGCGAGAGAATAGTAAATAAGCATGCAGTAGCCTGTTACTTGTTAGCAAGAATAGAAATATAATACAAATATATTGCTTCTGATGTTCAGAATATCAATATTAGCAAAACTATCTATGTAGCGATCACCATCCAGATAAAATTTGCGTACGCAACAATAAGTCATAGTTAACCTACGATCTTAGCACTAAGTTTTTGGGGCGAGTGTGGGCAAGTGTGAGACAATAGTAGAAAAGCACACAGTAGCCTGTTATTTGTTGGAAAAAATAGAAATATAATGCAATATATTGCTTCTGATAATCATAAAATCATTATTTGAAAAATGTCTACATAACAATCACCATCCAGTTATCTAGCTTCAGTACTAGCTAACATCATAGATCATACAAACAAACTTTCATCACAAAAAATATTTGCGTTTATAAAGATGTATATAGATTAAATGCGTGCTAACTATTATGTATCTAATATCCTTTGCAACTGTGGAAAATAAAATGCTTTTCCAGTGATAACATTATTACATCACTAACAATTAGTACTCTAGCAGCTATCGATCAGTCAGCTGGCGCCATTACAGACTAATATTATAGACATTACAAGATATAATTATTGTGATGTTACAATGAATTATTCTTATTATTATTATTTCAAGAGGAAAATAGAAATCTTTACTTATGATTTACAGTGATGGGATTTACAGTGATGGGATGGTCAATTCTAGTGCATCTTCTTTAGATGCTGTTGGATAGAACTGGAACTTTAGCTGTGTAGGCGTACGTGGCGTTTTTTGCGGTGGTAGAAAGAAAGAGGTATCCCAAGATAAGATTCTGAAACCTAATTTTGACAAAAAGCGGATAATACTGGTTTATAATATTATTTCCTTTAATAAAAATATTGAATATACTTTGAATACATTGTGATCCTGTTCAATGAATATTTTTTAAGATTTGATTTTGATTCTATTAAGAGTGATATTGTCTTTGTCTCTGAGCGTTTCAAGAAAGATAAGATTCTGAAAACTAAATCTGAAAAATAAGCAGATACAAGTTTTATAATTTAATGTTATAATAATAATATTGAATCTTTGTTGAATCTATTGCGTTCCTGTTCAATAACACTCTTTTAAGATATTTGTTTTTAATTTATTAGAGTGATATTGTCTTTGCTTTTGTTTTTTTTGTGCCGTCATCTTTGTTTCCATTTTCCAGCGTAGTCTTATCTGTGACTTCTAATTATTTACTTGTAGCCAACCAACCAACGTACCCAATTTTTTATGTGTCAAGTGGATTTGGAAAAGCGTGACCTATAGCCACTATAAATTCTATATCCAGAAAAGACGTAACAATTACTTCTTAAATCACAAATGCAAATCCATAAATATTTGTTGTTATTAAACTTGTTCATATTCCAGTCTTTAAATATTATCAACTTGTACCAACAAATATAGTAAATTTGGAGTTTACTCAATGACGTTTTTTTAAGAGTTCCTACGTCAAAACCAAAGTGTAGCACCTACATTATACTTGTACGTTGTGTAGATTGAAATAGCAAAGACAAGATCACTCTAATGAAATAAAAATCTTAAAAGTGTCATTGAACAGGATCACAATATATTCAAATATATTAAATATTGTTATTATAAAAAAATCATAAACTAATATTATCGCTTATTTTCGCAGATTTATGTTTCTGAATCATATTTATCTGGATACCTCTTTCTTTCTACCACCGCAAAAACGCCATGTAAATCAATCAGATAAAGTTCCAATTATATCTGACACCATCTAAATAAGAGGAACTGGAATTGACCATCCCAACACTGTAAATCTTAAGTAATGATTTCTATTTTCCTCTTGAAATAATAATAGTAATATCAACTGGTTGTAACATCACAATAATTACATCTTGTAATGACTGTAATGTTAGTCTGTAATGGCACTAGCTGCCTTAGCGATAGCTGCTAGAGTACCAATTGTTAGTGATGTAATATTGTCATTACTGGAAAAGCATTTTATTTCCCAGAACCGCACAGGATATTAGACACATAATAGCTAGCACACATTTGATATATTATACATATTGATAAATGTAAATATTTTTAGTGATGAAATTTTGTTTATACGATCAATGATGTAACCCTCTACTGAAGTTAGCTAACTGGGTGGTGATCGCTATGTAGATATTTTTCAAATGTTGATATTATGAATATCAGAAGCAAGCAAAATATTTGTATTATATTTCCATTTTTGCCAATAAGTAACAGGCTACTGTGTGCTTTTCTACTGTTCTCTCGCACTTCCCCGAACTCGCACCATAACTTAGTGCTAAGATCACAGGCTAACTATGATTTATTAGACCTCTGCCTCTGTTTAGTAGAGATGGTCGGCTAATGTGTACTTTTCCAATTTTCTTTTATAAAATCGTTATGATTAATGTTGTTATTTTTAACAGATAGAGAGACGTTACCAGTTCCATCCACCAGCATCTAATAAAGATGCACGGGAGTTGACCATTGCATCTCAGTAAATCGTAAGTAATGATTCCTATACTCCTCTTGGAATAATAATGATAAGTTGTAACATCACAACAATAACACATTGTAAGTCTGTAATGGCACTAGCTGACTGTATGATAGCTGCTAGTGAGTACCAATTGTTAGTGATGTAATAATATTATCACTGAAAATCATCTAATTTTTCACAATTGCAAAGGAGATTAGACACAAATAGTTAGCACGTATCCAACTTCAATGCAATAAATATACGTCTTGATAAATGCAAATAAGTAACAAGCTAATGCGGGCTTTTTCACTTTTCTCTCGCACTTCCCAACACTCACTCCAGAAACATGCTGTGCTGAGATCACAGACTTGAATCATTGATCTAACAGATTGCAGGTCTTAGATCTATGATCTAAGATCTGTGATGTAGAATCACAGGCTAAGATCACTGATCCAGAATCTTGCTTGATTGACTGACCTCTGGCCAGAATCTGACCTCTGGTTGACATGCAACCAGAATGTGCAACAACATGATGCTTGAAGAGGATCGTCTGATCACAACATGAACTCTATCCAATCGCAGTAGCTAACAAAGCTATCTAACGCGTGATTAGATAATTCCTTAGTGACGCTAACAACTTTATATTCCTTTTGCTCGTTGTCGGTCGATCTCTCGCAGGTGAAGCAACAGCTCTCATCTCAATATTGTCTAAGTGGTAAGTATTCAAAGGTAATGTATGCCATTTTGAATCATTTGTACCACCTTCCAGGGACGTCTATTATGTGAAATTCAACTCCTTAACATGTTGGTTTTGATATGTTTTAATTAAAATTTGACTTAATTTGTTTTATCAGTATTTATCAGTCATTTATCAGATTTTTATCACATTCCTTTGAAACATTCACACACCTTCGAATTGTTGTCACATCTTCGAACTCTTCAAAATTGTGAGAACAGTTCTCGCTGTTCTCACATCTTCAAACTATTCACACACCTTCTAACCATTCACACAGTTTCAAACTGTTCCGGACCTTCGAACCTTACACACATTCAAACCTTCACACACATTCGAACCTTCACACACATTCGAACTGTCACACACCTCCGAACCATCCATTTACACACATTTAAACCTTCACACATTCGAACCCTCACACACATTCAACCTTCACATACCTTCGAACCATCCATTCACAAATTCGAACTGTTCACACACCTTCAAACCATTCACAAACCTTCGAGCCATTCACAAACCTTCAAACCATTCACACTCCCCCAAACTCGGGGGTCCCTCCCTCTCCACCCCAACAAAACAAAACTGCCCAATCGACGCTTCCTCTGCTCTCATATAAAGACTAAGGACCACACCACCTTTGTAATCAACTCTCCCACTCTTGAACATACTAAACAGTCAGCACACCTCACAACAAACGGAACGTGCCCCACCCCCTCACCCAGCAAACAAAGCTACCCAGAAGCTCACTACCAGAAGTCCGGTGGTGCTAACCAAAGACTAATCACCAAAAAGCCTAAATCACGATAGACGGGCAGTCCCAAACCTCCCCGGTTCTCAGGCTCCAGTGGTGAAATCACTCTTGTTGATCCTCTCTCAGCCAATCAGAAGCCA
>JAOQGN010320692.1:0-14577 GCA_027564295.1 Himantozoum antarcticum
AATTGTAATTATCATAGGGCTTCCGTAGCCAAAAATCTATGAATATAGCACGGTTTCTGATCGAGGCGCGTAGGGGAGAATGGTGGGGGTGGATAGGGCAGTAGCAAAATCAAAAGATCCAAGAGGTTAAATTTTAAATAGGGGATTACATACATAAACAAACTGTAGATCAACTCATGCATCAGATGAATAGATTCATAACCTTTTAGAATACATGAAACTACTTTATTTGATAGGCACGGTGCCTTTTGTATATTTTATTTTGAAACAGAAAGTTAATTTTCCAAACCATACCGGTTCGAAGCAGATTGACCATGGAAGTGTGAGTGATTTGTTGTGTAGACCTCAGAAAATGGGTGGGACTTCCGGGTGTGCGCATGCGTACATGTAACTATTGGGAGTTATCTCTCCATAGTAAACATTTAATTTTAAATTTAATAGGAGTTTTATTTCCATGGCTTACACATTTTGAGATAGGCTAACCTTTATTTAGGGTCACCGCAGCAAATTACCAGAGTAGACGGTCTGCGTCGAAGTGGAATGGTTGTTGAAACTTAAATAAATCATATGCAGAAGTATTTAAAAGTAACAATTGAAGATGTTTCATGTATCTGAAAAGGTTGTGAATTAATACATAATCTGTTTGAGGTGATCAACTGTCTTTTTCTGTCAGTAAACCTCTGTTTGAACTCCTACCTCTTAGATTTTTTGATTTCGCTGCCCTACCCACCTCCACCATTCATTCCTACATCTCGAATAGAAACCGCGCTATATCCATAAGATCTTTGGCAACGTAAGCGCTATGATAATTATTATCAATTGGAAAACAAACGCATTCATCATTTACTTTAAATGCACACCACAGCAAGGGTAATGCTACCTCGTACTACTGAGAGCACAGACAGCATAAAAGCAGAGAGGAAAGAAGAATTGCTATTTATACTGAATCTGGAAACAGCAGAAAAATATGCAGGCAAAACATTTATGCAACTGATGGACATCTGGCTTCTAGGAGACGTGGGGACACTCAACTGGGACCGAATACTAATGGTAAGAGATGTGCCAGATAATCAGTAGCTATGTACATGTATCTGTATGTATGTATATTGCACATTATTGTCTCACTCAGATCTGAGCAGTATAAAGGACAGGCTACAAGTGCCATTGACTTGTTCATGAATATTGAATAATTGCATCAGATGACATTGAGGAGATGAAATTTAAAAAATAATCGCAAGGCAACTCATAAAATATTATTTAACAAATTGACTGTTTCAATCTAAGATAATTGGCCTTGAGGTTCATGCGTTACTTTATACATCTAAATATGCCTGAAGGCAGCTGTTCTACAAAAACAAACCAAGACTGACAATGTATTAGTTATACCAAGGGTTGCAAGCGACTGTTAAAAGAACAATTTTGTCCAGGTGATATACCTGCAAGTGCTCAGCAAAACATAGTATCCTTAGAATTTTTCTCCGTCACTATAAAAACGTTCAGCTGCTATCTTAAAGCAAACAACTCAATAGAGGACGGTGGATTATTTGTTGATGACGTGAATGGTTGGTTGAAATGGCATTGCAAAATTGTTTCTGTTCAGCTGTTGCGACCTTGGATAATATGACTAGCTCCTATAGCGTTTGACTAGCCCCTATAGCGTTTGACTAGCCCCTATAGCGTTTGACTAGCCCCTATAGCATTTGACTAGCCCCTATAGCGTTTGACTAGCCCCTATAGCGTTTGACTAGTAGCCCCTATAGCGTTTGACTAGCCCCTATAGCGTTTGACTAGTAGTCTTGAAGCACTATAGGGCCAAAGTATGTGAATTTCAAGCGTTGGCTTTTATGAAGGCCCAGGGTAATTAAATGATGAAAATGTATCACTGATGTGGTGCAGCCCACAGGGCTATATATATATCATTATTATTAACAGTCAAAGTGTGCAAAATGATCCAAAACAAATTTGATCCGCATCCGCATCCACATCCACATGCAATCGGACTAAGACAGATTTTATAAGATGTACATCCCATGAACACGCAGACAAAAATTTAAATTCAATACTTTTCAAAATAGATCATTTTTAAAGGTGAATATTACCCATTGGTTGCTATAGTGATGTAACACGAAATCTATGCTTTGACTTTCAGGCAATATACTTTACTGCTGCTTTGGTGAAGAAAATTGTGGTGAAAGTAGGAAATAGTAGAGCGACTAGAAAGAGAATTCGTACCTTAGTCGACTCCAGTGCATGCTTCATAGATGAAAACACCCACATGGGTAACCCATGGGTGAGTCACAAAAATATTTATCTCCAAATTGCCTTTTGTTCTTGTTTGTGTTACTTTGATTTGGTGAAATTTATTGTCACTGGAGTTGACAATGAGATCAAATTTGGTGCTCACTCCAGCAGCAATGAATCGGATACACTGTACATGTAAGACAATGCATGATATAAAATAGTAAAGGGTGAAAAGTAAATTTAAGTTTCTTCCTGTTGTACACCTATGCTTGCAAGCTTCAAGTCTGCCCAAACGTAATTTTTTTAAAACTTGAGGTTAAAATGAGATTGATGATGACGTTCTAATGTGCTTTATGTGATAAACTAATGGATGAGGTCTATTTGTTGAAGTGTCACTTCTTGATATATATTACAAAGGTATTCATTTGCTTGTTTGAGTTAATTACCCCATTAAATAATAATAAGTTTCAATTTAATGTGGTTTAAGATGCTCCATAGTTACCCTCATCTTGTGTAATGACTCATAGACTATATTGTATTGTTGATATCCAGCTCAATGCAAGTTATCGCTGGTATAAGGTAACAGTTTTAATAGAATGCCTCGCTTAGGATGCCTCTCTTAGAATGCCTCTCTTAGAATGCCTCTCTTACTAACATCACTATTCAATAGAATGCCTCTCTTACTAACATTACTATTCAATAGAATGCCTCTCTTACTAACATTACTTTTCAATAGAATGCCTCTCTTACTAACATTACTATTCAATAGAATGCCTCTCTTACTAACATTACTATTCAATAGAATGCCTCTCTTACTAACATTACTATTCAATAGGATGAATTTTATGATGAAGCAGAAACACTCTTTTATAAGAATCCCTATGACATCCCAGTTATGAGAAGCCAGAGAAACCTATCTCCAGAACGAAGGAGACGTTTGAGGGCACTTTCTCCAGAGCTTGAAAGACGCGCAAGAGCGCTCTCTCTAGAGCAAGCAGGACCTTCAAGAGCAATGTCTCCAGGGCAAGGAGGACCTTACAGGACACCATCTCCGGGGCGAGCAGGACCTTCAGGAGCATTGCCTCCAGGGCAGGCCAGTCTTTTTAGAACACTGTCTCCAGGGTCACTAATGCATTCTACAGCGCTCTCTCCTGGGCATGCGGGACCGTCGAGTGTGGTCTGTCAAGAGCAAGGTGGAGCTTCGAGAACACTGTCTCCAGAGTGGGCAGGTCGTTCTAGAACACCATCTCCGGGACAAGCAGGAACTTCAAGAGCAATGTCTCCACAGCTAGCAGGAATCACAACAGCTCCTCTTCAAGATATATCACGGTACTCGGAAACACCAGAGCCAGATACATCAGCATCACCTGACCAAGATTGGGTTCAGCGTAAAAGAGAAGCAGGTCTGGAAGGAGACGCACTGACTGTCCTTCTAAGATACATCCGTACCACGTATGTATAGATCAAATCGAGTGTTCAGATATCATCGTATTTAATTTTTGTAGGCTTGCGTTCTTGTCCCACTTATCCAAAAAGTCAACACACAATGTTAGCACTAGGCTCAATAATTGGTAGTTAACATTATTTAATAGAGAAAATTGCCTATAATTGATCTAACTGCATGTAGATTCTATTCCTGTTCTTTGGAGAAAAGCTGTATCCAAACAAGTTGTGTTCTCTATTACACCAAATCGGACAAGTACAATCGGCAATGTTTGGCACATTTCTCACGTGCCTAGACACTCAGCTTCACAACGTCTTGTCTATTCATTCATAATGCTATGTTAACTTAGCTGTCTCTACTGCTGTCTCTACTACAGTGTCTTCTACTGTCTCTACTGTTGTCTCTACTGCTGTCTCTACTGCTGTCTCTACTGTTGTCTCAATAGCTGTTAGTCTTAGGTCACAACATAAGAGTTTCTTAGTTTTTAAAATTTGGCTTGAAAAAATAAAATTACACTAACCAAAATTTTTGTAATTTGAAGTAGCAAATTATAATAAAAAAATTAATATAAAAAAATTGTTGAAGATATATTTAAATGCCACTTTTTTATTTCATGGATGTCTCAGCCCAAAGTACTGGTACATCTAGAGTTGGCCTCTGACAAGGCCAACACACTGGTCATTGAGCCATAATCCCTGGACCTTGGTCACTTTGGTCAGAAAGGGAAAATTGGTTGAAAATTACTAGGATAAGCCTATATGCACACGAGGTTCTAATTCGGTTTATGGGAGAGCAAACAAATAAAAAGATTAATGTTATTATTTCGAATATCATAGTATTCAAAATAATGGTTCAATAATCTTGGATCATGAACGAGGTGTGTTTAAGAGAATTCCATGATAATAAAAGTAAAAAATATTAAATAGTATTACCTGAGCCTGCAGCGAGAATAGAATTTGAACAAATTGTGAGAAGATAATAACGGAAAATGCACTCATGAAAGTTCTATATTGATCGTATTGCCGACATGAATGATACGTACTGATAATTGACAAGGCTCATGCCAGCAATGCAATTCAACCCACCTCAGCCCTATTCCTCTATTTCCTGTTGGCGGTCAAAGCCAATACTTGGAGATTACTGAAGATGTTCTCAGAATAGGCAAGTCACTTGTGTGTTGTTCTGTATCATTCACCCGCAAACAGTTCATAGACCCAGAATAATTATAGTTGGAAATTCCAACAGCAATTTGGAACCTGTTGCGCGAATAGGCTGCTTGTTTTGCTGATGTAGCAATAATATATAATTACATTATTAATCTTAACATAATACGATAATTATTGTTTGTTTCAACAGACTGTTTTCCCAAGCTAAATCGAATGCTCAAATCGCAAGAGCATTTAATGATATCGACCGGGCTTTTCAGCAGGATATGAAACCAGTGGTTGGTGGCAGCTATGTACACAACGCATTTAGAGAATTGGGTAAGTGAAAATTAAAAGTACCGATATGCACTAATGATAAATTATTTGCCTGTGGCTAAGAAAGTTGACACGCAAAATTGAAAAAAAATTGAAGTGATTATTCTCTGTTATGCAATTTTAATAATATAGTAAATATATTGAAATGGACTTTGCTATGGCTGATGTTACATTGCCCAATGAAGGCTGATGTTACATTGCCCAATGAAGGCTGATGTTCATTGCCCAATGAAGGCTGATGTTACATTGCACAGTGAAGGCTGATGTTACATTGCCCAATGAAGGCTGATGGTACATTGCCCAATGAGCATTGATGTACTGGGAAAGGAAGCAAGACTCCTCTGGTGGGACCCAAACTAGGTGGAAAGTGTATTGCCCCTTGGAGATTCACAACAATGATTGTAGATGGCAAAATCATTGGTTTCAGCACTGAAGCATCTGATTAGAGAGTTTTAGCATGGAGTTATCACCTCGACGGCGTCTGTTTGGAGCACGGAGGATGGGAAATATAAGGGAGCGCTTGTGAACCGTGACTCGAGTCCTGCCTGAGACGAGAGAACTTTGAGATGGGGGGACTCGCGAACCGGATTCACTATGCAAACTAGTTGTAGCAAGGTGTTGTATTTGGGAGTTATGCTCTCTTTGTTGTTAATTCATTGTTGCCATTTGTTTGTTGCCGGAAATCTACCGGAAATAGACAAACTCATGCAGTTGTTTCAGGATTCTACATTTTGAATGGTCAAAATGTGTGTACTCTGAAACTATATTTATATTTCTTATGCCTAGGTTTAAATATTGATTTACAAGTTATTTATAGTGTACAATGTGATCCTAAATGTCAACCAACTGAGTTAAGTCGCTTATAGAGCTCAAGAAAAATATTCGAAATATTTAGAAGCTATGAAAACACTGAAAAGCAAGACGGAATTTTCATCGATGCCATAGCGGCCTCATGGCCGTCGAGCTGGTGCCGTCTACTTGCCAACGCCGCCCTACGCCACACATTTGTGTGCATCTCGTGACACTCGACGGAATTTATACGACGCCGTGGAGCTTATAACTTCAACTCAGGGCTAAAACTCTCTATTACTTCCGCAGGAATACAATAGCTGAAGGATACAGAGACACAATGTCATTTCTAGTTAATGGTAGCTGGAAAAGCCAGTGGTCAATTATATAGGATAAACAACTAGAAATTAATGTTCAATATGGGAAGCATTGCAATATAAAATTGAATAGAGTTAAGTAGACAAGTATTGTTCATCGCAATGCCACTGAAGTGTCCATTTTATCTCAGCCCAGGGTAATGTGATAAATCTTGACTTGTAATAGGAGGCATCTGTTTACATCTATATAATAATACCTGCAGCCGGCATATACAGTGAACCTATCATCAGAGAAGTTATCCGTTCTTTGCTAGTGTGGGATTAAGCGCCTTCACTGGTGTCACTTCAAAGGTTGGCAGTTGCCGAAGCCAGATAGATGTAAGAATGTGCATCCATAACAATATTACTGTATAATTATTGCAAATCTTTGCGGAATTTGGTCTGTTGATTCTGGACGGTTAAGCCTCTGTTGCTTGACATCGGACGACACTTGTGCACAATTCATTCTCTGTTGCTGTTGTCGTTGTCGTTGTAGTTGTTATCGTCGTCAGTGTTGCAGTAGCTCTGCTCAAACATAGTGTCGTCTTCAACATTTGATTAGATAGGGCAGAGACGCAGCTAGAGAACGTATTGCATTATGTCTGGTCACCCATGTCTTATTTACTTGCATGAAATATTTCCTATTATAATGACAACACCATGATCATGGCCATACGCATCATCGACATAAATCAAGATAACATTTTTCTCTTTCTGCAGGGAATTTTCCAATTACACAATCTATTTCAGATATGTCTAGACCTGAGCATTCTGTCTGGCTAGGATATTGCAATTACTAATGACGTCTATGGTACAGGGCGTGTATTTACTTCCGTGTTGTAGCTTATCTGAACATTGCAATAAACTGACCACAGTAAAATTTTGCTCAAAATGTATCAACCAGCACAAATTATACATCATTGGAAATCTAATTTTCTGCACATCTTTCTTGTTGAGTTTAAAAATTTTCTGTGTACTAAAATTTCCGTAATGTTGTACTAAAGGAATCAATATTGATTTTGCAAATTTTCCCAGTTGATTACTTTTGATTTATCACCTCCTACCAAATCTTCCATGGAGACTATAACATAATTTCTTCCCATTTGTCTTTTATATATCGATCACAATAGTTCACAGAAATGATTCATATGTTAATTGCATTCAGTTGACTCGAAATTCCTTGCTTGCTACCTGTATATAACGGGCGCAGTCATCTAATTATATTTGCATTGAGGCATTGTCCAACCGACCGCCTCTTAAATGTGCCCCCTGTACCTAAAGGAGGGGTGAGGCATTATAACCATAATTCAATATTTAGATTTCCCATTCTCCATCTTTGAGGTGCCACAGGCTCAATCCCCACACGCCCCACGCGCCCCAGTATGCCCTTAAGCTAAATTTGGTTGCTTCTGTTGACAGAATTAGCATCATATGGACCTAACTACATGACACTGTTAGGTACTGGGGGTGTATTTATATCCGCATTGTAGCTTATATGAAAATCGCAATACACCGACTTCAATAAAATGGGTGCAAAACGCATCATCCATTAAAAATTATACAGCATTGGAAAGCTAATTATTTGCACGGTTTTCTTGCAGAGCTTAAAATCTTTCTATGTACACAACTTTTTCGTAATGTTGAACTAAATAAGTCAATATTGATTTTGTAAATATTCCCAGCTGATTACTTTAGATTTATCACCTTCTACCAAAACCATGGTGACCATGAAATGGTTTCTTCCCATTTGTATTTTTAGTATATATTGATGACAACAGTTCACAGAAAATCATTCATATATTATTAATTACATACATCTATCTATAAATCTTTCCTTGGTACCTATATAATTCATAACTGGCTCAGTCATCAATTTTTATTTCCATTGAGGCATTGTCCAATCGACTGCCTCTTAAATGCGCCCTCGGTACCTATTAATCAACTAAACAATCAGTTTGGAGTTGTCTGCTCCCAGTAATTATATTGTCTCTCTCCCTCTCCACCACTGGGAACCTGCCCAGGCTACCACCATTGTAAAACACATGAAGCAACAAATAGTGAATCAATAATCAGTTGAAGTAAATTGCCTTGTTTAGATATTGTAAAAGGCTGTACCTTTTCACATTGAGCACTGTTCGCATGATTTAAAACTATTTATTGTGAATATAGCAATAAATTAATATCATACTTATCCATAATAAATGCTAAATTTAATTAATTAACATCACTAAATTAATAATAATAAACTAAATAAAAATGGTGCTACATATGTATTAAATATAGAGATTTAAGTATATCGGGTAACTATAATTTATAACATAAACAATATAATATAATTTAATTGATAATGTAATCTATATTTATAACTTATGTCTAAATTCTACATTTTTGTTTAAAATCTAATTGACCTGGAAGATGTGGGTATTGTCAGCCCACATCTTTTAACCAGCATACACGCTTTGCCAACCTACTATTCCTACTACTACTAACATCTGCCTTGCTTTGATGGGCTATGTTATGAGTGGTCACACCATCCTATGTGATACACACCATCACATTCGTGTATGTAAATATGTATGCATAATGCGCATAAAATGAGTAATACAAAAAAGGAATTCGACGAAAGGCAATTTATTACTAAAAGTTTCATGCAATAAAATTAATGGATTTACTGTTTAGATCACTTATAGTGGAGTGTCGCTGAGGTTTTATATTATTCCCTGTTACTTTGATCATTCGAATCCAGGGTAATATCTAAAAAATTTCAATCCACATAATTCAATCCACCTATTTCAATCCGGAGCATTTAGTTAATCGTTCTTGTATATATACATCTGTTATAAAGACAATGATATCAATTATTTTTATCAGCATAGATATGGTGTGAAGGAGGAGGAGGAGGTTACGGTACCTCCTCCTCCTCAGTTGAGAAAATCTAGTTTAGTAGAACTTGGCGATCTTGTAGATGATGTGATTGCTGCTTCATGTTCTGCAGTCATATACTGTTTTTCTGGCTAATATAATTATGTACTGTAAAATCTCGGTTTCGAGGCATGCAACATACCAGTTGGTATTCCCCTGTACCATGCATATCTCTTCACCAGAATGAACAGAATGGGACTGCAAAACATGTAAGCAGCAAAGGTGTGACCTACTAGATATAGCCGAGGTCAACTGCCCTATATTGTTCAAACTTAATAGGGTTGAGGGTACCAGCAGTGCACTGTACCTATGAATTAGACCCAAAGTCCTACTGCCAAAATCTCACTAAGACAAAACACTACTGCATAATAACCTCAAATCCCAACTCGCAACCCCAAACCTCGAGTGGGATTGCAGCGGTGGGATTTCCTTGCCCGCATCATGTTTCTTTGGCAGAAAGTATGTGACTTTTAGTGCGAATGACTGTTTGTTTTTCTGAATCATTCAGTTTGTGGTGTACGGATGAAAATGTTAATGTAATATTTTCTAACTTCATATTTCACTCCATTAACACGTTTTGCCACGATAATGTTAAATCGCTAAGCTAACACCTACACCTGCATGTATTGCACACTGCACCTACAACCCACATATTATAACATGATGCTACTGTAGATGAATACAAAGCACCATTACAATTCTTACAGCCAATGCAGTATTGCCGGCTGTCGCCCACTGCTGTGCTGCAGTCAACCTGGAGTGGCAATCAGAGCTGGATGAAATGAGAGACCCTTCCACACCTTTATATATTGTAACTGACAATTTTGGCAGAATGCTCTTCTCTTGGCTGATTCATGGCACAGGAAGTCGCCATTGGGATCAAGTCGTGGTGGTAAGCTAACCAGCATAATGTGAAATGAAAACTGTTTATCTAAGTACCGATAATATATTCTAGATTTTGTATTTTTGAATATCAATTGTTGCATTAATATCAGCACTAATATGAAGTGATTAGATAGTCGAGTGGACTAGCGCGGCGACCTTGCAATCGCAGGATCGTGGTTTCCAATCCCGGGGTAACCCACTGGTATATATAGCTTGTCAAAATTTGGGCAGATTTTTGCGATGTGCATCAGTTGCTTTATGCAATTTATGCGCAATTCAAGATTTTGGCTTTGAACGCCAAAGATAGCCGAGATGTGCTTGTACCCAGTGACCAGGCTGTCAGACACGTTCTTTAAGGGTTGTATGAAGTATGAATAATAATAAGATCGAGTGAACTATTTCTTATTATTATTATTTATAGGAGTCACTTGAAACTGACTTGATTTTCAGATTTGGGTGAATCGATGAAGCTAGAGACTAGATATACAAATAGCTACTGTGCTAATATCAAAAATGATTTCTCTATAAAAATTTGATTTTAGAGTTAGGTGGAGGTGAGTTTGGGAGGAGGTGGCGATCAGCCAAGTTGAAAAATAGAATAATATTATACTAAATATTGGGGGGATGTAAAACAGAAGTTCCACATCTAAAAGCATATGTGTGAAACATGGTCTAATGGATTCCCAAAAAATATTGAGCCCAGCAGCTTTTGCAGGCCCACAAAATAATGCAGCTACAGTTTGTGAACTGGAATGTATATTATAGATGGGGCATTGAACTTCATTAAACTATCTAAGGCTAATTACAACTATTAAATCAGATTACCAAACAAAACTAATATCCTGGTAGTAACAAATAAACTGATAAACTGATGAATTTAACTTATATACTTGATTTCAATTTGCTTGACTTAAATTAAAGTATAGTTATATTCACATTCTACTCATAATCCGAAATATAATTATAATCGTAATCATAATTAAAACTTCAAATAACTTTAATTATAAATATAATTATAATTATAATAATATAAATAAAATTACTGCGATTACAGTTTATAATGATAATTACTATTTAAGTTCATAATTATAAGTTACAATATTTAGATTAGAACTAGATCTGCAAGCAGTGAGTGAGCACAGTTCTCTTACTCGGCATCTTCTATCCCATAATCTTTTATCAGTCATCAGATTTATTAACAGAATAATCACTATCACTTTCGCTGACATTTTGCGAGATCCGAGTCTCGCTCTGCAAGTATTTATGATTTGTAGCTACATGCTATGGCATCATGAATGCTACCTACAGTTATATAACTACTTGTAGGTCCATGAATATTTTGCCATAGCTTTGAATTATTTCTTTCTGCCTCTCGATTGTCAGAAGGGGAATACAATTAATACTTCAAATTTTCTCAGTTACTGATGTCGTTGTCAATGATCAGATAGCTGAAAGTATTTTCTATTGAATAGAATGATCAAATATTCCAGCACCTTCAAAACAGAACTTTCACTATTTGTGACAATGGTCACAAGGTTAGCATTTACTGTAATTTAGCATCTCTGCCCCATTTCTAAGTGATATTCTGGGTTAATGGAGCCAAACAGAAATCAGCATGTGTGATATACGCCACGCTATGCTTACAATATTATCTGTCAGTTGCTACTGGCCATGGAGTATACTCAGACTTAGCAATTCAATGACAGCTATAAATAGCCTGCTCAACCTGATGTAGATGAAGATATATGCATCCCAAAGTATCAGATATTATGCATTAAAATATAATAATTATAGTATATAATATTGAATTTGAAGAGTTCCACCACAATAACTAGGATTGAAGGCTGGGTTATAAATAGACTAATATAATAAAACATTTATTGTGAGAGCTAATTTACAGAGCATCCGCAGTCATTTTGAAGAGGGCATAACATTATCTTTACTGATGATGTACATGTCACAGCCACTTCACTGGCCATCTGGAGTGTTTTAAATAAATAAGTCTGAAACATACACATCACTGTTTCTAGATTGCTGAGTTCACGGCGGAGCTTGTATATTATGTTGTCATATCAAATACCCATCCATCAAATGCACGAAACTGCATTCGGAGGGTGATGTCGCTGGTACATATTGCAGCAGAGTTTATCAGCGAGCACTTCAATAGTTGGATAGAGTCCATCGGTGGATGGGTACGTATTATAGCAAATATTACCTTGGAGACTGTCCCGAATCACCCAGACCATATCATCCTCAATAAATTCTAGAAAATTAACTTAAATGTTAGTGACTGGTACATGTTAGGTTAGAGTAGCCTTTCCATGGCAGGACAGCACCGGGTGTGCCCCAACGATTAACATCCTGAGTCATCCCATTACTGACTCTACTGAATTATGTCTAATAAATACATGTACATGTATAATGTCAGATCGATTTGCATAACACAAGGACAACTCAGAGTGAAAATGCAATGCTGCACAATGTGTATGGATAAGCTAGCTAGATAGTTGGAGTGATATGCGTAGATATATATATATATGTATATATGGTCTATTGCATTTGCTTACCAGAGGTAATACTGCACAGTACACTATCTGGAAGATCATGAGAGCGATAAAAAGGATGGGTGTCCTCATATACTAAACAGGTACAGAGTGCACCAGACTTTTATGTCAGCCATGAAAGCCAGTTACTATAGAAAACTAAATTGGCAACCGCAATAAAAATTGCCCAGTATGCAAGGTAAAATTTGTACAGCTTTGCCAGACTGGGTGCAAAGATGAAACCACTTGGTGAGGCCAAGTAACACAGAGGTACACCAGTTTTGCCTATAAGGGTATGTCCTGGTAAGCCGGAGGTTTGCTACCGGGCATGTAAAGCCGTGGTATACAGCTAGGTATGTCAATCAAAGGCCAGGTGTTGTGGCATAACCAAGAATACAATATAACAAGTAACAAGGGCCAGTTAAGCTAACACAGCAATAAATAAAAAGCATAAATAAAGTAACTGCAAGTCGGCATATGAATAGATCAAACAGATGGCAATGAAAGCAAGCCAATCCGGCTAATCGCGGTTGCCTGCTATATCAAGTCCGGGGGAGACATCAGTCCATTCCACAATCTGCTTTTATTGTCAAGGTGGAAGACAGGTCAATAATGTGTAGAAAGACAGGAGCCCAGCTGACGCCCAGCAGGAGCCCAGCTGACGAGTGTTGTATTGCTAAACCAAGTATTGCAAATAATTGCCTGTGACTATTTCACTACTGCGAAGCAGAACTGATTATAAAAACTGTTTCTGTAAAATAGAAATGTAATATTTTTTTACTTTGTTATCTTTTTTCTCTTGCAGGGCAACCTGGTTGCTGTTGGTGAGTCTCTGCAATGTAACCAGGTACACAGTATTCCAAACACGACCAGGACAGCTGCTACCAGCCCAGCTGGCGCTGCAGCTGCTGCTGGGAATGTGAACCCCGTTGTGCCTAGGGCACAGCATGCGCCTAAGGGCAAACCCTTACCTAGGCTCAACTGGCAACTTCCTGCAGATAGGTTTCCAGAAATGCGTACCACCCATGCCGCCCCTGTCAACCCTTCTCCGATTTTTGATGCTGTAACTAATGCTGATCCTTGCAACCCTATCAGCTCTTTAATGGACCCTATGCAGCGTCTCATGGCAAATGATCAATCTGATGAGTACTCTCCTCGTGGGGCTGGAGGCTCTTTGGCAGATTTTGCAGATGAAGATGCTCGAGCAAGAGAACATATCGCTTACGCTCAACAATTGCGCAAATTCAATTTCACTGATCGGATGGATTACAATGCTGGTACAGAATTAGATGATATTTTCTCCGACTTTGACTGTGGCAATTAATTATGCTGGCAGACAGGTGCAGTTCTGCAGTACTCTGTACTGTAGCACTCTTTTGTAGTTAGCAGCAGTGACCAAAGTTTAAACAACCAATTGCTATACTTGCAATCAGCCTATCACAGTATAATATCATTTGGGATCTGAATAATTTTTCAAGATTTTTCTTTCGTTTAATCCGAACTGTTGAATTAGCAATGAAATACACAATAACACAATTAAAGCTCAGCTTAATATTTACCTTCATTTGAAACTGCAATCATTGGGTGCGATTAAAAGGTTTCTTCAAGTTGCGTTTGCCAATATTTGAACTTAGTAACTTCTGTTATCAGTATTAATCACAACACTTTGACTACAAAGCTTATTTTTGGCCTGACATAATTTTAATTTCAAAATTATTTTATTATTATGTCTCACTATATTTATATATTCTGGGAGTTCTTTCATTGCATAGATTGTATATGTATATGTATATGTATTGTATATATATATATATGTATATGTATGTGTATGTATATGTATACGTATACGTATACGTATACGTATACGTATACGCGTACACGTATACGTATATGTATATGTATACATATACATATAT
>JAOQGN010320803.1:0-22106 GCA_027564295.1 Himantozoum antarcticum
TTATTTGTTATAATAAAGTATCATCCTCAGCAACCTACACTCCTCTCTAGTGAATCTACTTGGCTAGCTTACAACATTGTTACTAGGCCATTCATTAAACTGTTACTCGATAGTCGATTTTGCTGGATGTACTCCGACATCTTTTTGAATTGTGGACAAGGTTTGCGCATCATCTTGTATAAACCAATTACATCTATGAACTTCATATGAATGTCAAGATTGCTATTCAGCAAATCTAGGTACTTGTCACCATTCATAGTGGTGTCTTTCTCCAGAAAGTGTAGGCTGCCGGTGCTGCCGGTGCTGCCGGTGCTGCCGGTGCTGCCGGTGCTGCCGGTGCTGCCGGTGCTGCCGGTGCTACCGGTGTAGGGTATAAGTGTATCGCGAGCTGAATAGAATCACAGTTCTCGAATGGCCAATAGTAACAGCCCATAATTTGTTCGATGGAGGAGCTGCAGTTTTTACTGAATGTCAGAGTAACAGAGAAACAATTTCCACATGCTTCAGAGATGGTGGAGGTGATTAAAGACCTGTGGTGTTCCAAATTTCACCAAATTGCTGCTGAACCCTCACAGAAGGCCGTCTAAATGATGTCGTCAAGATTGGGAGAAGTCACACCAAATATTGACTGTAAAGGTCTACAATTGCTAAAAAATGTGTAAAAGTTCATTTCTAACGTTGTTTTGAATAAAAAAATTAATCAAAAAATCAAATAAACCAAATTTGCAGTACAAAATAACGATCGAAATAGGGATTTTATGCTCAAACTTTTAGGTGGTCTTAAACTTTTGCAAATGATTGTACATGTGTGATGGTCCATTTAGAGTGCTACATTTCATGTACAGTGTAAATTATGATATAATTATGCTGCAGGAATTAAATGGCAATATTTAGAACGTTTGGCCGTACCTCCATGAACTAATCAGCAATGGAGGTAGGAGCAGTCTCCAAACCCACCACTCCAGCCCCACCCACCTTCCATGCGTCATACGGCTTCAGAGGGAGAGCTAGTAATAATTGCATTTTACCATTCAATTATTCCGAGATATAACATAATGTATTTCATGACCTAACTTCAGGTCCAATATGGTTGTGGTAGAGGTGATTGTCAACCCCCTCCACCCGTCACTCTTTTGTTTGTCATAACAGTAGAGTGCGAAGGAAAAGGGAGAGGGTGACAAACCAGTATCTTCCTGTTATAACAAATAATAGTGTAATTGTGCGAAACTTTCTCCTCCATTATACTATTATGGGAACCCCCCTTATTCCCCTAACATGGTACCGAGATCCTAAGGCTATGTGCATAGTATATTTATGCCAGTGGCAAGATTTTTATGTTTATATTGGTCACTTATTTTATGCCTCTGTATTCCTACTACATGTTACCCTATTCATACATTTTGGTCCTCTGAGGTGTCACTCTTTTGTATGCAGAATATTCACGCATCTATTGTTATTTCCGTGACACCTCTTGTATTAATCTTTTAATCCCCGTGTACGCAGCCCTATATAAGCTGGGCCACTGGATATTTATTTTGGTTGTGCTTACATTTTGTTCAATAGAGGACGTCTAGTCCACAACATACACTTCACTCAAATCGTGTCGAGTTTTTTCAGTGAATTACCACACTGGTGATCAGCGGAGTTTTGGGATTGAGCACTAAACACTACCAACACTACAATCACTAAAAGCACGAAGAGCACAAAAAAACTAGTAGTATAGGGTGAGCAAATCGGTACCCCTTGGGAAAGTTCAGCAGCCAATTAGAGAGCTCGGAACAAGCTCTAAGCCAATCAGAAGAGAGCAAAACTCAACTTTTTGAGGAGAAACTCGAAAAACAACAAAGTCCCCAAAATCTAAAAATAACCCGAAATCCGGCATTCTGATTGGCTTAGAGCCTTTTTTCACTTCCTCTCCTCACTAAAGTTGAGATAGGAACCACGCCTTGTTTTGGTTTTCCATAGTAACGCCAGTAGCGTCCCTAGTAACGCCAAATCTCATCAGCCAATCACAACCATCATTACATGAATGACCATCTCTTTGACTACGGATGCTGAAAAGAGTACCACGTGACTCTTTTGGATTTCCTGGAGTTTTCCACGCTGGACACGGGATACGACAACTCTGCAAACGACAGACTCTGCAAACACTCCTTGAACGGAGTGTTTGCGGAACCGCTACGTTTACACCATATCGTTCCCAAGAACTGAAAAGGTTAGATCGTTTTTGGAATGAACCACGTGGCTCTTTTGAATTTCCAATAGTTTTCCACACTGGACATGGGATACGACAACTCTGCAAACGAGAGACTCTTCAAGAACTGAAAAGGTTGGATTGTTTTTGGAATGAACATTATCAAGAACATCGTTTTGGAATGGGTGAGTATTGTTTAGGAAAAATGATTTATTGTACCTTCATCTCATCCCCGAGAACTGAAAAAGTTAGATTACTATCGTTGTTGGAATGTACAACACAAATTACTCGACACCTCCTCAAAATGACGACGACATCGCGTCGTCGCGTCCATGCCGTCCCGACGTCGTGAAGTCCCGACGGACGCGAAGTCCCGGCGTCGCCTCCGTGCTGATGTTCAAACGGAGCTGCCCAAAGGAGAGAAGTCGACACGACAGCGACGTGACGGCACCCGGCCGCTCGAAGGAAAGGCCCCGTCATTCGGTCCGACGGCCGGGGAGTTCCGGGTCAAAGGCTGTCCCCACTCGGAGTGTACAACCGCTCGTGGAGCCTTTAGAACCTCGGTGGAAGAGAGGTTTCGCACTCGTAGGCATCCCGTTTGTTTTGGTCGAGAAACGCCGTTACCGACTTTCCTCGAGCGTGCGCCGCTTCGTTTGCGTTGATGTCGTTTGCCTGACACCACCTTTTGTTGCAACGTATAGAATCTTTGAAAATTAATTTTCCGAAAACGTTGTTAAAAAGTACTCAACTTTTTTTTTTCATATTTGATTTCTGAAAATGTTTTAAACATTTCTTTTGAAGATTTCTTTTTCTGAAAATGTTTTCAAAAAAGACATTTTTGTTTGAAAACGTTTTAAAACAGAAACTTTTTGAATTTTTTTTCTGAAATCATTTTTTAGAACAGCCTCTTTCGTGCGGAATTTTACAAATTTGGATGGTTATAACATAACAATGTTATAGAAATTATACATCGATGGAAAGAGGAAATTTTGCTTAATCAGAATCTACCTATTTCATGGGCAATTGTGACAAAAAAATGTCATCGTTTTTTTGGGAAAACCCAGCCAAGACATTTAAGGTTTTTGGACATGGAACAACCATTTTGTTTTGTTGCAAACATCCAAAATTTTGCCCAATAAAAAATTATTGGCTGTTTGGCCAAGCCAAACAGCTTGGCAAACCAGTTTGGTCAAGCCAAATAGCCAAACAGACATGGAACAACCGCTTTGTTTTGTTGTAAACATGCAAACTTTTGCACAATGAAACAAAGTATAAACGGTTTGCAGTAATATACAAACAGCCACAAACAGCCAAATAGCCAGACGCCAGTTGGCCAGACAGCCACAAACCATTGTTTTCAGAAATAATTCAACTGTTTTGTTTTGTTGTAAACAGGAAGTCCTTTGCACAATGAAAAAAAGTATAAACGTTTTGCAGTAATATACAAAAAGCCAAACAGCCACAAACAGCCAAACAGCCAAACTAGCCAACAGCTGTTAATAAAATGATTCATTTGCTGTTTGGCTGTTTGGACAAGGCAAACAGCTTGGGAAACCAGTTTAGCCAAGCCAAACAGACATAGAACAACCGTTTTGTTTTGTTGCAAACATACAAACTTTTGCACAATAAAAAAGTAGAAGCGGTTTGTAGCAATATACAAACAGCCAAACAGTCACAATACAAACAGCCAAACGTTTACTTTACAAAACGCTTTATTTGTTTTGAAAGACATACTATTGTAATAGTATTGAACAAAGTCTGGTGAAAACGTATAGTTCAAAACACTCAAAGTTAGAAACATTCAAATATTTACAGCTAATCTGGTATATTTCTGCATAAATCAATCAAAGTTAATCAAAGGTTCACTGATGGCAGTCACAGATGTCATGATTATGTAATAAGCTGTGACAATGCTGACAGAGGCTTCGGTGGTGATTGTCACATGTAACGTCCTCGTACATCTGTCTGTAGCATTCTGGATTACAGTGAGATGTTATGATAGCACTCCACTTTTCTTCTTCTTTTTCCAGTTCTTTTGTTTTTTCATCACTCGACTCGTGGAATCTTCACCACCCATTTCAGAATCTGATCTGTAAGAGCAAAAATCATATAATAAATGATTTACAAGATGAGTTCACATGAACAAGGACACATTAATAGGCTCGTGACCATCAGTTTACAAACGGCTCTAGCTTTTCTGAATAAAGATATAAACAAAGAAATGGGTGAAAAAAGGGGTCAGAGCGAAATATGTGGTGGTTCTCTGTCAGCCGCAGTCCAACTCATCGATTTGCCTAATTTAGACATCAGAATTCATTTCACTCCTACATACACATACACATGCACGCATACAAATAGTACCAAGCAATAGTAAAGGGTTGTCAAGGTGAACTATGTGACAACACAGCCCTCTGTCATCTCCTCTCAAAGTGTAAAGAACAGCACAGGACATTGTTTCCATCAAAGCAAAACACAAATTCTTGAAAAGTAAGATTCGAGCAACCACATCGCACCAGTGCTGTGATTGGTCGGGACATCGGGTACCCATTTGCTCACACACTACTAAAACAAATTTTTTTCCAAAACATTTTTACCCCAATCCCGAATAAAAAACAGTATCAGGGCAAACTATGTGGCTCTGTCAGTACTATAACTCATCGTTTTGAATAAGTTAGAGATCAACTTCTTCTAACGTACTAGCAGCCCACTGACCGGTGTGCAGCGCCACACGCATACAATGACCATGCAATAGTAAAAAAAGCTGTCTGTCAGAGTAAACTGTGTGACGTCACACTGCTCTGTCAGCACTGTAACCCATCGTTTTGAGTAATATGGCTCTGTCAGCACTGTATAACTCATAGTTTTGCCCACAAATATTCCATTTAATTGACCATAAATATTGGATCTAAGTCCCACACCTAAATCAATACACCTAGCAGGCCAGTGTGCAGCATACAAATTAATGACCAAGCAATAACAAAATATTGTCAGGGTGGACTATGCTCTGTCAGCAATGTAACACATCATTTTGGCTAAGCTAGCCTACAGACTGTTGTGCGACGTACAGACTGTTGTGTAGCGCAAGGCCTACAGACTGTTGTGTAGTGCAAGGCCTACAGACTGGTGTGTGGCGCAAATATGACAACCTTAGCTCTTACCTTATATCCGTGTGTCTTCTGCCGGTGTTTTCTGCTCTGTTGTGTGTGTGTGTTGTGCAGTGTTGTCCTCCTGTATATTTGGTGACCGGTCACACAAAAAGCCATTCATATTTATAGTGAGATGGGGTCACTGACGAATGTATTGAGTTCGTAAACATTCTGCATATCAGATACAGCCACAACCTGCATAGCAAGGTTACCCAAAACCACATCCCCATGCTGACAGATCCCAAGAAACATACAGGTAACAGTATATTCAGACAGTGACAATGGGTGCATACTTTGCACTGCTCGCTGTAAAACAACAACAACGTAGTGGTAACAGAATATTTAGACACATACAATGGAAAGCATGTTTTTGCACACTGCTGTAGGTTTGGGCTGAGAACTTGAAAATTGTGTGGCATCGTTTTCCTTTTCCAGGCGAACGGTGGGGGAACATCATTTTGGAAATGAAAACGGTGAACGGAAAAAATTGCAAGAAATTCTTTTTTTTACAATTGCCAATGAAATAGGTAGATTCTGATTAAGCCAAATTTCCTCTTTTCAACGACCTATAATTTGTATAACATTGTTATGGAATAACTCTCCAAATTGTTAAAAGTAATTTGTGAAATTGGCAAGATCCCAGACGAGTCATTTAGATTCTCACAGATTTAGATGGTTATACCATAACAGTGTTATACAAATTATAGATCTATGGAAAGAGGAAATTGAGCTTAATCACAATCTACCTACTTCATTTGAAATTGTGAGAAAAATTCCATCGGTTTTTTTTTTATCAATATCTCAAGCCAAACCGACGGTTCACCGTTTTCGTGAGAACAGTGTAGACCACCGTTCTCCAACCATACGCTACAATAACAAAGAAAATCTTTTTTCTCACAATTGCCAATAAAACAGGTAGATCCTGATTAAGCAAAATTTCCTCTTTTCGACGATCTATAATTTGTATAACATTGTGATGGAATAACTCTCTAAATATTTAAAAGTAATTTGTGAAACTGACAAAAACCCAGATGAGTTATTTAGATTTTCACAGATTTGGAAGGTTATACTATAACAGTGTTATACAAATTATAGATTGATGGAAAGAGGGAATCTTGCTTAATCAGAATCTGCCTATTTCATTGGTAATTGTGAGAAAAAAATTCCATCGTTTTTTTATCAATATCTCAAGCCAAACCGACGGCCGACCGTTTTCGTGAGAACGGTGTAGACCACCATTCTCCAACCATACCCTGTTAACAAAACGATTTACTTTCAACAGAAAAAACATTGTTCTTTAACTCTTTGGTTACGAGTCAGCGCAGCATGCGCCATGGTAACTAATATACAAGCCTGGTCACCCCAGCGTACGCCATTTGAACGATGTCGGATTGAAATATTGACATCACGAATTCTAACAGTGCTAGAGTCATACTTTTTTTTAGTTAGCTAGAGAATGCTTTCAGCTGTCTGCCCATATCAAGATTTCCTAGGAGCAAAGGATATTTATAACCAACCGAGTTGAATCCATTTTCATTTCACTTCCAGGTTTGATTTTTCTCCATTTGAAGACGTCTTTGCCCCATATGTTACTACTATGCGCATCACCCTTCAAATCAGTTCTACAGGTAAGCCGCCACCTAGTTCTAGTTAGGAGAACATCTTTTAGCACCTCTTTGGTAGCTGCGTAGATGTACCTTAGCATTCTAAAACAATTTCCCAGTCTCAGTAAGCCTGTGAGTCACTTTGATCATGTGCTGACTGTGAGATTGAGGGGTGCTAGGGAGCTATATAATATATGTATTTTGTTTAGATTTATCCGGAGAATCCAATGATAACCTAAATAATAAGTCCGTAGTAAAAGAGTTAACTGCAAAACGTTTATACTTTTTTATTGTACACAACTTTGTATATTTATCAGAAAACAAAACTGATGTTCTATGTATGAAAATAAAATATTGTTTGTAAATAAAAAAAAGGTTTGCAAATGAAAAAAGAGATTTTTTACCTGTAAAACTTTAAAAGAAAAAAAATCTCATAACTACAAATCGTTTATATTTTTTAGCATTGTGCAAAGGTTTTTATGGTTACAGGAAAACAAAGCGGTTGTTCTATGTCTGAAAACGATGGTTTGTAAATATAAACCTTAACAACAGGATTTTTTTTAAGCAATCCGTTTTCTAACATAAAAACGGTGGTTTATAATTTTAAAATAAAAACGATTTGCTTTTCACTGGTACACACACACATAAATATGGATCTATGTTAAACATCCGCAACAGTCTTACATGAAAATTAATTTGATCAATCACAATGGTATAGTGTAGGTACAGTCTGCCCACACTATACTAGTAACTTAAAAAAAAAGATGGAAAACACTATTGCTATGGTATATGCATCCAAAATCTGTGAAAATCTAAATGGCTCGTCTGGGTTTTTGCCTATTTCACGAATTACTTGTAAACATTTGGAGAGTTATTGCATAACAATGTTATACAAATTACAGATCGTTGAAACGAGGAAATTTTGCTTAATCAGAATCTACCTGTTTTACTGGCAATTGTGAGAACAAATATTTTATTTGTTATTGTAGCGCATGAATGGAGAACGGTGATCTACACCTTTCTCACGAAAACGGTGTAGAGATATTGGTAAAAAAACGATGGAATTTTTTTCTTCTAACAATTGCCAATGAAATAGGTAGATTCTGATTAAGCAAAATTTCCTCTTTCCATCGATCTATAATTTGTATAACACTGTTATGACCATCTAAATATGCTATAACCATCTAAATCTGTGAAAATATAAATGACTCGTCTGGGTTTTTGCCAATTTCACAAATTACTTTTAGAAATTTGGAGAGTTATTCCATAACAAATGTTATACAAATTATAGGTTGTTGAAAAGAGGAAATTCTGCTCAATCAGAATCTACCTGTTTCATTGGCAATTGTAAGAAAATTAATTACTTACAATTTTTACCGTTCACCATTTTCATTTCCAAACGATGTTTCCCCCACCGTTCGCCTGGAAAAGGAAAATGATGTTACACCGTTTTCAAGTTCTCAACCCAAACCTACAGCAGTCTGCAAAAACATGCTTTCCATTGCAGCTGTCTAAATATTCTGTTACCACTACGTTGTTGTTGCTTTACAGCGAGCAGTGCAAAGTATGCACCCATTGTCACTGTCTGAATATACTGTTACCTGTATGTTTTGGGATCATTCAGGATGGGGATGTGATTTTGGGTAACATTGCTATGCAGGTTGTGACTGTATCCTATATGCAGAATGTTTACGAACTCAATACATCCGTCAGTGAACCCATCTTACTATAAATATGAATGGTTTTTTGTGTGGCCGGTCACCAAATGTGCAGCAGGACAGCACTGCACAACACACACACACACACAACAGAGCACAAAACACCGGCAGAAGACACACGGATATAAGGTAAGAGCTAAGGTTGTCATATTTGCGCCACACACCAGTCTGTAGGCCTTGCACTACATAACAGTCTGTACGTCGCACATCAGTCTGTAGGCTAGCTTAGCCAAAATGATGTGTCACAGTACTGACAGAGCATAGTCCACCCTTACAACCATTTGTTATTGCCTGGTTATTAATTTGTATGCTGCACACCGGCCTGTAGGTGCATTATTTTAGGTGTGGTATTTAGATCCAATATTTATGGTTAAATAAATTGAACATTGTATTTGTATGCGTGTGCACTACACACCAGTCTGTAGGTGTATTGCTTTAGGAGTGGGGATTTAGATCCAATAGTTATGTTATGGTCAATAAATTGAATATTGATCTCTGGATTAGTCAGCCAAAATGATATGAGTCACAGAGCTGCATAGTTTACCATGGCAACCTTTTACCAATGCTTGGTTAATTGTATGCGTACGCTACACTACACACCAGCTTTTTATGAGCAAATAAATTGAATATGAATAGCCAAAACGGTGAGTTACAGTGCTGACAGAGCTGCACACTACACACCAATCTGTAGGTGTATTGCTTTAAGTTTAAGTTATTGGTTTGGTGCCAGTTAAACCGGCACACCGGTGAATATTGTGCCGCCATTGCAGCACATAGTAGTAGTAATAATCCATATGCGTACAGTAGTTAAGAAGTAATCTATAGGCTGTGGGCATATTATAGTTAAAGTTGATTATTGCTAACATTATGAGGCATTACAATTTCTATCTAAAATACTTAACTAAGACTTTTAAATATTATACGGGCAACTGTTATGAATTGGATGCTGCACCATCTAACATACATCTCATGGAAAGAGGTAATGGTGAACCAACTGGAGAACTAATCAGCATGTTGGTTAACAAACCTCAGGTCAGCATGCCTACTTTCAGTCTACTGTTGTGGAAGTCTAATTCAGTCCGAAGAAGCTTCAGCACTTTCTTTTAACGGTATCTGGATGATCACTGGATTCTGCTGTGGTTTATGGATAGCAAGCAGATACACCATACTATTTAGTCTAGGGGTTGTGCAAGATTAGTTATACGTGAAACCGTGTTTGCAGGTTTGTGAATCCAAACTCTTTGTAATGTTGGCTTTTCTTTTCATTGATTGTTACTGATAGTGCTTTTGTCTTAGACTAATGTGAATGTCTGTGGCTTGTCTTGTGAATGTCAGTGGCTTGTCTTGTGAATGTCAGTGGCTTGTCTTGTGGATGTCAGTGGCTTGTCTTGTGAATGTCAGTGGCTTGTCTTCTGAATGTCAGTGGCTTGTCTTGTGGATGTCAGTGGCTTGTCTTGTGAATGTCAGTGGCTTGTCTTGTGAATGTCTGTGGCTTGCTTGGTTTTGGTCATGTTTAATGCTATCTCATCGGTCAACTCTATCTTGGGTTCTCAGTTGTTATGGCCTTGCTGTTGTGCCACATTGCCAGTGAGGAGGCATTGCCGATGGTTTTGGTGGTTTCTTCATTTTAGAGATGCTGGTATCATCAGTATAATTCATCCAATAGTTTGGATGGCGATTTGCTAATGATGTGATGGATTTATGGCCCCTACCGGACACTAGATTACAATCACATTAGATGTCTCATAGTAATCTCCCAGTCTGTTTCTGTACACAGGCTTGTCAGGATTTGATGTGCCTTGGCGTATATCTTCGTAGGTCGATACAAGATGTTGACCTACCGGTTTATATTTTCATATAAATAGAAGGTGCCTACATGCGCAGACTCAGTTACAGTTGAGCCCATTTGGAGGGCAGTTATGCCATTACTAAAAGCTCTACAATAAAGGATTAACTTTATAGTCTCACTCAAAGTATACCTCTAGTTCCTTCACCTGTGGACCTTGTAAATGGAGCCATTCATGCCATGGAAGCTGATTCCCACCTACCATTATTACTACAAAGGACTATATAGACACCAGAGGTCAGATGGAGACCTGTTATCACTTATACCGACTCACTCACCTCTCTTACTGAACCGTGATTGAGAGTTCCATCGGCTGTCTCCTCCCATACAGGCTATCTTAGACTGTGTGACTCGACTGCTACTCTAAAGGGTAGGGGCTGACCGTTGCAATAATAAATAAAGCAGCACGGTTTTATGACTTCATAATTATTTACATTTTTATTTTATTGTATTTTGTGTTATATGGAGCTATGATTTTGCTCCCTATTTCAACGGCCTATTAAGCTTGAAGCTTGTATCAGCAGCAGAAGCTACGTGTGAAATGAACAGCTCACCTTTGCAACAGGAGAGACTGGCTGAGATTCGAAACCAGGACCTTGTGGGCCAGGAGAAAGAATCTAGCCACTGAGCCACCCTGTCACACTAAATCATCTATTTACAATTTAGCTTGCCGTATTGTTGTGGAATGATATCTCGCCCCTTCGTCTCATCTTGCAGCGAGCAACCCGGACTAGCCGGGTGGGGTGCAAGTGCAAGCTCTGTGCTATATTGTCGATCATGCTTCAGTCTTCTTGTTGCCACATTGTGTTCAACAAAGACCACTCGATTAATATATAACAGTACTTAAACTCTCAACTTGCTAGTTGCTCCATATACTGTACACTTGACATGTCACCGTATATTATGTTCCTGTCTAGACAGTGGGACAGACTTCTGGCCAAAAGGCACCTTCCACTACCCTAGCCGGGATCCGAGCTCGGCACATAGCAAATAGCTTAGCACATAAGAGAGTTCTTTGTGGTCTCATCTCATCAGTTCCTTGCCTCGGTGCTAGTGACAGCCTTGCCTCGGTGCTAGTGACAGCCTTGCCTCGGTGCTAGTGACAGCCTTGCCTCGGTGCTAGTGACAGCTGTCATCCTACTCTATGGGAAAAGGGGACACATGTTGCAATATTTTCAAAATATTTAGCGTACTAAACAAACTCTGTTCTACCGTCCAATCCATGGTGCTGCTGTCTCCCAATAAATTGTATTTTTAATCTGGGCAGATACTAGGGCTGCAACGATTCATCATTTTCATTTCGATTCGATATTTTACTGAAATCGATTCAACTCGGTTAATTTTCTATTAATTGCATGATATTTGAGTTGTACAGGGTGCATGATACTTTGAGATGTATCTCCTTCTGATTTAATAATGAACAAAAAGTGCATGCTGAAAGTATACCAACTAGGCCTGCAATGATAATATGCATCAATTGTTTTCTCCGTGACTTAGTTTGGAATGGAAAATCAAATATCATCAATATATATTGTTCATAATTTAGCTTGACTGTAGTAGCTTTGGTTAACATTACTTGACTTTTTTTACTAAAGTTGTAGAGTATATGGCAGCTCTGCTTGGTTGTAACTATTTGAGGTGCAGTATTATGATTATGTCAAGATTCGATTTTTGAAATTTCTGATTCGACTTTCGGTTCTTTCAATTATTCATTGCAGCCCTAGCAGTTACCGTACCTGGTACTGCAATAGCAGAAACATTTTTAGATCCGGCTCAATACTTTTACTATTGGTACCTGGTAGCAGTGATACTTGTTCATGTGCTTGTTTAACTAAATGCATAGCGATACCAAAATGAACCACTTGCTATTTTTATTTTTATGTTTCCTTTCAGAATGCTGAATGTAATGACAGAACATGCGCACCAGGTGAACTATGTCTAAACGTCAAGTGGCATTCTCTTACAGCTTTTGTGTGGGACAGTATATGTATGGTTTTATCAGATTATGAGCGACAAGTGAGTTGTAATGCACTGCTTTGTGGTCAGATTATTTTATAAAACTGGAGAAGTTAATTGATTGAATCTTTTCTATTGTCATACATGTATATATATAGATAAAAATTACTTTATGGCATAAAAACGGTGTTAGGCTCTTACACATAAGATCGTTTCGTACAGGGTTCGTGATACGCTTGTACATATAAAATTGGTTCGTACAGGGTTCGTGATAGACTCGTACATATAAAATTGGTTCGTCCAGGGTTCGTGATAGGCTCGTACATATAAAATAAATATAGAATAAAACATTCGAATTGTTTGTTATTCATGGTGCTCATTAGGCTCATTAGGCGCATTAGGCTCATTAGCAGAACATTCATGAATGAATTAATGAAAATAATAAATAAATTCAAATAATAAAAGATAACCGAAAACCAGAGACACCCAAGGAATGGCTATTTACCCTTTCCGAAGGATCAAATAAAAATAAAATGCTCTAAACTAGCCCGGTTCTCTATAAGAATGTCTTTGAAAGGTTTTGCAACATCCTCACCTATTTGGTACGCTATATAATAGCAACAGACTCCGCCCACTTCATGCATTTTTAAAAACATGAGGCTGGGAGGTAGAGCGACTGTAATTTTTCAAGAGTTTCCAAAAGACTGGCAAGTTTCACTTTGTGTGAAATAAAATAATAAATTGCATACTTTTATAGCAACAGTAGCCGTTCAGCTTTTTTTTACATACACTACATGTCCATGATGGAACATGCATTTATTTTCCCGTAAGCGACTATTGTAATTGTACTCGATTCTACTCAGTTTATATAAGTTTGAATCACAAATGGTAAGTTATCAAGTAATATGTTTTGAGAGTTTTTTTATGTGATTTTTTGGAAAATGGAAAAATATAAGTTGTTCTCAATGGAGCAACGATCAATTTAGATTTGCTCAAATGATTGCATAGCATTGTGGAGGAATTTCCAGCTCCCCTCGACTGTATGACATTATATAGAGATGCACAGCCTATGTACATAGCATTCATTTTTTTTATGGACTTTACATATCAGATTCGGCTGATCTTTGTTTGGTCATATCGGCCAAGGTACTTTTGTATTGAGCTGAAATTCGGCAGACTCATTGAGACAGATATTTTTAGTCGGCTTGCCGAATTTTATATCATTCGGCGAAGTCTAATTAAGTTCAGACTGAATTTGGCTCGAGCCGAAGGTTGCACATTTTTGAATAGTCTCTTATAATAATTCGGCTGACCTTTGTTCAATCATATCGGTCAAGATACTTTCGCTATTGAGCTGAAATTTGACAGGGACTATCCTCCTACTGTTGGTAGTCTGTGAACCAAATTTCAACAAATTTTAATGCCTCAGCCAAATTACATTTGCATATTAGACCACACCCTTTTTGTTCTGTACATAAGGTGAGTGCATCGTTGATGCCTGACACACTTGGTGTGGCACTCTAGTACCAGTCTTGAGCTCTGCTATTTTTTACTGAGAATATTATTCAATAAACTGTTGAAGCTTACAAAATAATTCTTGTGAATTATTATAACCTAGATACTTGTGATAAATTTGTACTCTGTGATTAGAAGACATTCGGCTAGAACCATTTTCTCCTGACAGATTCGGCTCCCCCTTTCTTCTCCTCTTTTCTTCCAGTATTCCAAGAACGGAGAAGCCCACTGCTCCAGAATTTTGCTCTGCCCTTCCCCTGGCTGACTGGATTATTCCCCCAGGACAATCCTACCCCCCCAGCCAAATCTTACTCCCCCTCCTTCTCTTGCCTCAAGACAGGCCGGATTGTCTGTACCCTTTTCCTACCAGCCGAATCTCTCTAGTCTCCCTTTCTTAGTGAGCCTGAGAGATTGGACTAGTGCCACAAGTGATGGGGGCTCTGATATCCCGGGGAAAACTATTACAGTATTGTAGACTGAGATGCTTGGTGTTATTCATTTTTCAGTATCTTGACAGTTATTGTCTGAGGCTTGAGTAAGATGGTAAACACTTTTGCTAACTCACAATAAACCTTTTGGGAACTCTGCCCACAAAATTGTTGCTCCGTAAAATAATTTCAATCTTGAGAACTTGCGATGATAGGGAAAAGCTATCTCCAGATTTGGAATCTTCACAAATCAGATAGCAAATGCACAGAATTTCAGATATCTAGTCCAAGTCATCTCTGATCTGCAATCCTTCAAAGAGCCCAAAATTGATGTTATTTAAGCTACCATTAAGCCAAATTGCGCTTGATACCAAAGATGCTATCTTCAGGTTATTTCTATAGAATTCATCTGGTTATCATTTTTGATGTATTTTCAACGAAATAGCTGCTTTATGAGTTATATGAAAATGAGCATATTTGGTGCCTGTCACTCTGTGCCTGCTTGGAGCACCACTTCATATTTTTGCATATTGGTTAAATGACTAAAGATGATTGCAAATATGGAAAATTCTTTTGAAAATCGTCAGCGAATATTGAGATATTGAAAAATTTACACGGGAGATAACGTCATAGTGTGTGGTCAGAGCTGGTCCCACAAGGCTCATTGTAAAGAATATTTATAGTAAATACAGCCTCACAGTGAGTCATCAGGGTGTTTATATGATAGGAAATATTTAATCAAGATTCTAGCCCAATATGGCAACCACTTTGCGGCGACGTTCTGGTCATTATTTATTCTACAAACTGGGTTTCATATAACCTAATTCCAATGCAAGTATTTAGCAACTATTTCAAACAATTGGCCCAAATTTGATCAGAATTTATCATTATATCTATGCCACCTCCCTCGTTTAATGTCATTGACCAGAGACATAACATAACATAATGTGTGCATCTTGACATGTAAAAGATGAATTTGACATCAAGAACCAAATAAATTTCACAATGATATTGTTAATCATATACATATAAAATATGTTCATATATGTCCTTGCTTCACAAAATACTTTGAAGAAAGTCCCAATCATTTCTTTAAACAGCCCAAAACACGTCTGTATCTGTATCACAATAAAAGTTGAATTATATCTTTCCAAAATATAAAATAAGGAAAAAGTATATATTCATGTAAGCTAAGCGTACCTAAGACAATAATCACATTCCTCCCCATTGTCTCTCTTGCATATTATATATTCAGTTTAATTCAGTTTTGTCATCAAAATTATTAATATTATATATACATGTACATCAACAATATTATATAAGCACTGATACAGAATATTGTGTTTGGTTTCACTCACTGTTACTGAGGTGTAGTTGAATCCGTACCGTTTGTATCAAAATTGATGTTTTGTGAAATTGGTATAGGTATTTTCTGTCTAAAATCAATGAAATGTCATTGATCTTATATCTCAATACATTATTTGCTTTCCCTTCCTATCGTAGGTGATCAAAGCAGGGAATGTAACCTGAAGCAGGAGTACACCAACCTGAGACAATATTGGACAAAAACTACAAACGATGCCAGAAATTCAGCAATCCTTATGGTAAGCATAACCATTACAAGTGTTGGAATTAGCTTAGAAATTTCCGACTCGAGCCAGAATCGAGCTTCTAGTATTTTTACCTTGTGCAGGTGGAGTTGAGCTTTCACACAATTAATGTATTATATTTTAAAAGACTTTTTGCAAGAATATTATTCGAAAAATATTCCATGTTTGTTTCATTTCGTTCATATAAAATTATATTTTGAATGTAATTAAAATTCTTGCCTCATCACAGATGTTACTGTGCTAAATCACTGAATCTTGAGCAGTTGCAACAGTTTTCTCCCATCCTCTCAGAGTGGAGGAGAATGGTCACAGACCCCTGGAAACTTGCATAAGCGGAGACCAGCAAGAACTCTCATTATCAAGTGTGGTATCCAGCCGACATGCGGCCGTAGGAAGAATTCTGATCATGGGAGAGGGGAAAGATGACTGAGGAGACTCTGTTTAGGGCAAGACAGAGCGGTCACAGGGGGAGCCAACACAATACGTCAATATACAGGGCCAAGACCCTAGACAATAATGCGTGAACGGTTGAATATTTTATTAATATAAATAGGACGACTGCCCGATAAGAGATACAAAACAGAAGTGAGAGTGTACTCTCTCTGTATATATTATATGTGTATTACTTATATAGTAAGGTGGGCACGTCTTCTAGCCGCATGCGGCAGAAGCAAAGTGCAAAAGGCATGAGCATGAGGCAAAGCCTGAGAGGAAAAAGACAGTCAAAACCGGCAGGAGGGTCCTTCACTTGCATTAGAGCCTAACTAGGCCGCCCTGCCTATGCAACAGTAGTAATAGTAATGGGAATGCAGATCGTACTGCCAAAATGCTCAGTAATACAAGAAGAAGGTCACTGTCACTGTCAGCCTGAGGTATCTGCCATGGACCGGAGGAGGGAAGGACATCAAAACCATTACACAGTGAACACTGCACTTTCTGGTATCATTCTCAACAGGCTCACTGTGTATCGTAATAGATGACTCACAAACTGAAAAGCTGTGTCCAGCTGCAAAGCAAGTGTTCGAGTTCAAACTATTACGAGCGAGTTTTGAGCTGAACGACTAATCATTGCTCGTTTGGCTTGAAACTCGAGTCAACACTAACCATTAATGCATTTTAATTCAGATGATGAACTTTAAAAATGCTCTTTTCATAGAATCTTGTTCGTTAAAATAATAATATATATAATAATTATATTTGTAACTGGTAAGAAAAAGCTCAAATAATCTTGGTATACAAAGTTTTGGATATTGAAGAATTCCATTTACTGAAAAATAATGTGGGAGTTGTTCTCTATTATTTGTTCAGTGAGCTATAACGGCAATCAAGTGACAAGACAAGAATTAGTAGGGTACACTAGGGTTCTCTTCTCTCTATACTAAGTATAGAGTACACTAGAGTTGTATTCTGTCTATGCCAAATATTGGGTACACTAGTAGAGTTGCTGTCTCTCTATACTAGGTACAGGATACATTAGGAGTGTCTTCTCTCTATACTAAGTATAGGGTACACTAGGGTTGTTATTTCTCTATAACAAGCATCGGGTACACTAGAGTTGTCTATTCTCTATTCCAAGTGTAGAGTAAGCTAGGGCTGTCTTCTCTCTATCCCAAGCATAGAGTACACTAGAGTTGTCTTCTCTTCATTCCAAGTATAGAGTACACTAGTGTTGTCTTCTCTCTTTACTAAGCCTAGGATATACTAGCATCCTTGTCTTAGTAAAGACAACCCTCTATGATATACTAGTATACATAGAAGGTTGTCTTCTCTCTATGTCAAATATTGGATCCACTGTGAGCAAGGCCATTGAGTAGACAACGCTTAATTATATGCAATTTCATAAAGTAATTATAACATTTCTCTGTATAATAAATAATTATAAGGTATTGAATGGACTTCCCTGGCTGCTCTAATGAGGCTAGTTGCCAAAGTACATTCACCAACTGTTTGTAACTTTCTTGATATTGCAGAAATAATGGCTTATTGTAGCCAGTGGTGTAGTGGTAATCCCAACAGCCACAACTGTGTTGGGGCAAGAAAACTTTGGATGGGTGGTCTAATATTTTACCCTACCTAACTCAAAAATGGAAAATCTAGGTGGGCGTTGGGGTAAAACATGTGTTTACCAACACAGCACTGATTGTAGCAATAATGGCAAGACAAGGAAAATAGGACTTCTCTGGTGGCTTCACTATAAGAAGTTTATCATCCCCTTGGAGATGCATAGCAAAGGCGAGTAGTAACATATGAACCAGTAGCAGTAAATTCAAGAACATCACTAAGACGGCAACACAAAGATTGACACACAAGTTTGCATTCACTAGCTTAGAGGTAATAGGTACACAGTAACAGCCAAGACAATTAAGTAGTTAAGCATTCTCTGTGAATGTGACAGCTATGGAAAGCATTGCAATATATACATTTAGTGTAATTAGGTATGAGGACTTATTGCAGTGCAGCTAGAGTTGTTCATAGCCTTGTCAGCACTGGAGCGGCTTGTACTATGGTTCATAATAGAAGTTGTCTGTCCACATCAGTATACCCAAGAGGACAAGGTTCAGGATGCTAGGGATAGCAGGAGAGTTATCTGTCCACAGCAGTATACCCAAGAGGACAAGGTTCAGGATGCTAGGGATAGCAGGAGAGTTATCTGTCCTCTTCTATGATACCATGAAGCTTCTATACAGATGCCAACTTTGGATAAGCCAGAGATCTGGGTTAGGACTGACCAGAGAGGTATCAAGAAAGAGAGCATGCTGTCTTTTGCACATCCATAACAGTCTCACTATATCCTACAAAGTTCAATAGAAAATGCTCTTTGAAGAGCTTCAATTATTCACTAAGTAGTGTCATCAATCTGTGTGCATGTATATCGTGATAATTATGAGTTGCAGTATAGTTAGATGATGATATAATTACATGCTAGATCGTCAAACTGCATTTCTTCCAATAACATAATAAAACAGATACAGCAAATCGTATTGTACAACAGAAAATAACTTCTAAATCACCAAATGCAGCTTTACTGCTTTAAGTGAAAAAGGAGCTGAGGAATAACAGGCTTTTGTGACAATATGAGCCAAAGCTCCAAACCTACACCTTAAATATTGTTATGGATGTATATTCTTGCATCTTTAGTGCATGGGCAACTGTCCGCCTTCCAGCTGCACCTAGTGAAAATGACTGCACCATACTAGTAGAGGACAGATAACTTCCCTAGATGATGGACCATAATATATGCTGGATGCAGATGTAAACCTACATATGTATGCAGCCGTCTCTATTATATAGCCTGAGATCCAAGTTACCTGTTGCTGAGAATACGGGGACATTATACCATCTACTGCTCTGTAATCACATTATATAATTACCTTGCTTTAAGCAGCTTTATGTATTGAAATGCAGTCTCCGTATATATATGAACACTAGCATCACAAACTTTTAAGCCTATAATTATGGCCAGCTACCCATGATGTGATGCGTGTCATATATCAGTATAGTTCAGTCTTGTTATACCTGCCAGAGTAGAGGCACATGCATAAATTGACTATATTACAGTGTTATTGTTATCTACTCAACTTCTCTCTTCTGCCATTGTTGTGTACCTTCAGGGGCCAATAAACTCGCCTACAATAGTTTGAGGGGCTCTCCAGATACGTCCTGCTAACTTGTATCCATTATTGCTACAGTAGGCCATTATTGCTACAAGTTGTTACAGCAGTGAAAGATAGTGTAGTGTATAAAAACCATTACAGTATTCATTCATTCACTCACTCATACATATTCATTGTCAGAATTGCAGTGCTGGGAGAGAAGAGATGCATATTTATATGCTTTTTAAACTTTGCTAGTGATTTGACATTTTTCAATTGGTTAGGGAGATTGTTCCACAATATTGGGAGCTGTGGATACGCGATTTGTGTCGAGTTGTTTCTAATTTGGCATTGTATGAAGAAATCAGTACTGATTAAAGATCAGATCGAGTAAATTGTGATTTTACATTGAGATAGATTTGAGTTTGAAAATAAAAAGGCAAGTCTGAATTATGATGCACGATTCCATGAGCAAATGAGAGGAATTTAAATTTGATAGGTAGATGTACAGGGAGCCAATGAAGAGATTTTAGTTGTTTATGAGCCGGTTCTCTTTTGGGTACTCTACCCAACTAGTGTGCACATGCATTTTAGATAGTTTAAAGTTTTAGAATTTGGTATTTTGGAAGAGCGTAGAATAATGAGTTGCAGAAGTCAAGACGGCTAGTAATAAGAGCATGTAATAACCTGGGTAGTATTGGCCAGTATTTTTGTCTGAGAATAAACTGGGAGACACTACTGATGTATTTCAATTGAAAAAATACCACGCTCCTAAGATTGGAAACGAGTGCATTAAAATTAAGTTTATCAACAATAACACCAAGGTTTCTAACTTACGACTGTGGAGGAACAACAGTAAACCTATCTAATCGTAGCATATCAAATATAGCTGGAGTACGAGAAAACAGGAGAAACATAGTTTTATCAGTATTCAATTTGAGAGGACTGTCAATCATAAACTGTTTAATAATAGCTAAAGCATTCATAATCTTTGACCTGGCATGAGACTCGTTGATTTTATCGAAACTACACCAGAACTGTATATCATCAGCATAGAGTAGACATCAACACCTGTAGCACGAAGTAATGAAGGAAGTTGTGACATGATACAGTTCAATAGCACAGGTCCAAGTACACTCCCTTGGCGAGCATCAATAGGGTCAATAGGCAACGACACAGCATTAGACAACGATGAGCGAATTTAGACTTTCAATGTGCGGTCAGTTAGGTACCTATCAATCCATTTCAGTACATTTCCACACACGGCCAGTACATTTCCACACATTTCCACACACGGCCAAGTTATTTACAGAATATTTGCTATCCCATCGTGGCAGATAGTATCAAATGCTGGAGATAAGTCTAGCAAAACTAGAAAAACAACCTTGCCTTCATCAATTTCATTAATTATTGTACAATAAATCATGAGTAATGCTGATTCAACGCAGTGAACCTTGCAATACGAAGACTGATGAGGGCTAAGCAGATTGTTGGATCGAAAATGAAGCTGCAATTGATGATTAACTGCAATTTCAAGGACTTTTGATACATGAATCAGATTGGAAGCAGGTCTATACGAGTTCATTACATTGGAATTCAAAGTTAAAAAACTTATGCATTAGAATTCAGTGTAATTATAGCATAATGGCATTACCTTTCATTACACCATTAATAGCGTGAGCAGTTGAATTAAAGAATAATTAATGTTGTATAGGCCGGCTAATGATATCATTCCTAGATTTTGTGCATTGTTATCGAGTGATTAACATATTGGTGGGCTTCTGGGTGTCGTTTTCGGTAAGCCAGTTCAATCCGACTCGACTCGAGGCTTACAGATTCGAAACTCGACTCGATCGTAATAATCTAGGCTGGTTCCATGTCTAGTAGGCAATACAAGACTATAAGGTAAGCAATACTAGCTGCTGCCCAAAGTCAGGAGAATAAGGTAGGTAGGTACAGCGCTTACAGTACAGGTACAGCTTCCACTTTGGAAATCTTAAAATTCCTGGCTTGTTCGTCTTTTTTAATCCAATTTCCTTATTCTTCCACCCTAAATTCCTCCTGTATTTCCTTCCAATTTTATGCTATTTTTGACACATTATGACAATATTTTTGCTTGTTTGCTTTATAAGGTCATGACAATTGGTATTTTAGGTCTGTGTTACTGTGGTCTGTGTTACTGTGGAAGATTTCCCTCTTCCCCGGCTGTTTGACACTCAATAATCATGTGCCCTGTGCTTTCTGTAGCAAGTAGCCAATTCGGCCTGGGCCGAATCGCCCTAGGCCGAATCGCCCTGGGCCAACTTGGTTGGTGACCGATTCAGTTTGAACCGAATCGACCCCCCCCCCTCCCACTGCGATCTCCACCACCTATATAAGGAGAGGGAAATTTTGGTTCTTGATCCTTCTTGCACCAGAAAACGAACGATCATGTTCACTTGTCAGCTTTCACAAAGTAAACCCTTTTAAACTTATATTAACTGTTTTGTATTTCAT